>JAODAL010037978.1:0-39753 GCA_025379985.1 Phyllomedusa bahiana | reverse complement strand
AAACCCCACTTTTACCGGTGCGTTTGATGGCTGGTGTTGAACCCACGTATTAAAGTCTCGGGGGTTTTTTGGTTCTGTTATCTGGACCGATTTGGGCACGCAAGATCAGTCACCGGATCTTAACCATACCGGGAAAGTTTTTTTTTGCCTAGGCAAAGGAATTTCACCCTTTGGTAGTTCTCCCGGCTGCGTCTTTTTCCCCCCCTGGGGTCAGTTTTTCTGCCCTTTTGGTTTTGGTTTCAGCGCATTTTGGGGGCCCCCGTACAATTTTAAAACTTTTTGAAGGGGGTTGGTTCCTTCTCACTGGTTCTAGGCTATTGAATTAATGGGTTTTAAAAATCTTGTTTGAAGGCCGCGTTTTCCCTTTTGAGCCATTAAAGGAAGTTTCCCTTGTTTACTTTCATGGAAAGGGGCCCCCTTTGGTGGCCATCACTTTCATCTGCCGATTTGATTTGGCGACTCTTCATGCAAGTTCTTTCTTGGTACTCTAAAGCGGGGTGTGGAGTCGGAGTCGCGGGAGTGGGGAGTCGGTGCTATTTTGCAGGATTGGAGTCGTCATAAAGGGACGTTTCCGACTCGATAATTTTATAATAGTTGGTCCAGTTTTTTGATGCAAAGAGCAAGGGAATTTGGGTACGGCCAGTGTATGCTCCATATTTTCACCCCCCCTCTTTCCTAAAGAGTGTAATGAGGGGACTGGAGCAGGCAAGCGCTGCCCAGGGGAAAGATTTTCCCCAGAGAAAAAAAGTTTCAAACAAAATGTTTCCCCTGCTTTCAAAGAAGTGTGTTTTAAAACCATTATCAAAATGATGAGGTGAGCAATTCCCTTTATCCCTACGTATTAGGCTAGGTGCCACGGTTTTAATGCAGCGCGTAATTTCGCCCCGCAATTACACGGGGGGGAGGGGGGGGGGTGGCCCCTCGCCGGCCCCATAACTTGCTTGCCAGCGGCGCGTATACGCCGGGTAATTCCTGTCATTTCCCCCCCCTCGGGTTTTCGCCAAGCAGGAAGGGGAGAACCCATGTGCTCTATGGAAATGTGGTTTTCCGAAAATGACTTGGATGTATTTCCCCGTAATTTGCGCACCCCGGGCGTTTTTAGGGGACTGAAAAATGTCATTTAAACCCGTGTAAACATGGCATGAGTTTTGTCCCTGGGGGTCCCCGCTTTGCCCCCACCCAAGTTGTGTAGGAGGCCGTTCTTACCGGGAAAATAATGAGATCGATGTGGGTCATTTTGGGCGGTCTGATGGAGCAATGCTTTTTTCCAGAACAAATTCAAGACTCAAATGCCCTGGTTTTTGCATTTTTAAAATTTTTTTTTTGTGTTCTAAAGTCATATCCAATAAATTATTTTCACTGAAAAGAAAAAGGGTAACTTGCTTTAATTTGTGGTTTCCCAAGCTCCATATTCACCACCCTACAGTTTTGTACATGAGATAGTGAAATTTTTTTACAGTCTCTTCCCCCATCTTAAGCAAATTTATTGCAAGTATTTGATTCTTAGTTCTGCGATTTTTTCCCTGTAACTGTTTTGTTTGTTTTGTTTACAATAATAAAGTGAAAATTTTTTTTTTTTTTTGTTTAGTTTTGGGAAAAATCCCCCTTTTGGTTTAAAACGGCCGGGAAACCCTTTTTCGGGCTCTGGATAGATTAAAGCACTCTTGACCAAAACTGATCCAGGTTCTTCTCCCTTCCCAAAGTTGGTGCAGATGGGTTTGGGTACAAAAAGGATTTTTTTTCACCTCTCCCACAAGTGTTCAAAAGATCAAAACAAAGTTAATTTTGCTTTTAGTGTCTGTTCTACCCAAATGCTTTTTTTTTGTATCATAAGGTGAAAAACGCCAATGTTAAAAATTTACTACAGTAAAGTTTTACTTAAACATGCCCCGTGTATGAGGGATAGGAGGGGGAGGGGTCCGGGCTTTGCTTGCCGACTCCACAGCCCTGTAAAAAGGGGGCAAGGTTGTCTCCATCCCATTCCTTTTTTTTCTTCTGGTGGTTGAAAAGTTTATATCAATGAGGAATAGTTTGCCCCTTTTTGCCCCTCACTCTTGGAGCGGTCGTTTATTGTTTGGAGTTGTCGGGGGGTTCGGATCTACCCTTGTACGGAGACAATTGGGCGCCCCAAAGCTCTCTTTGAAATTAAGGGGGTTGCGCGGGGCCTGGGCTCAAAGGCCACCTTTCCCCAGTGGATAAGTCTGCGTTTCGGAAGCCTTACGTCTAGGGGAACCCTTCTGTTTAGGTGACGTATAAAACGGGGGTTGGTGCTTGGGGGGGGTCTGGCTAAAGTTTCAGCTTTACAGGTTTGCAAAGGGCCACTTGGCTTCGGTCCATTTTTTCAAAGTTTCCCAAATCCTTTCCTTGGCCTCAGCGACGCAAGTGGGCCCATAAGGTATTTTCAGGCAGCAGTTTGTAAGGGGTCGTGATGATTATTTTTTTTAATTTTTCCCTATTTTGTCTCCCACCCTCCGAGACTGCTGTGACATCCCAAGGTCCCGTGTCCCCCAGTGATTTTGGTGAAAAAATTCGTATTTTTTGTATTTCCCCTTAAATCTTTTTCTCTCCGAGGACACAGGATCTCCTTTTTTTTTTTTTTTGGTCTCTCGGTTTACTCTCGGCCAGGCTTTTTCCCAAACTTTGCCTTTAGCCCGTGGGGGGGAAATTTAGTTGTTGGGGGGCCAAGATGTTGTTTCTGCCTGTTTCAGCCCCCTGGCAAGGGTATACCCAAGGTGCTGTGTCCCCAATGTTTTGGACGAAAAAAGGTTTTTAGGGGTAAGAAAAAAGTCCGAATTTTTCCTAAATTATATTGCTTTGTTTATTTGTTTTTTGAGGGGGAAAAAAAGAGATTTTATTGTCGGAGTGCAGACAGGTTTTCAGGTTACCCCCGCTCTCTCTGCTGTCTTCTTTTGAGGGGCGGGGACTCTCCTGTTGTTTTGCTCTAAGGAACAATTTCTTGGTTTTCAGGGATTGACAGCTACTCTGTTTGAGACTTACCCGAAAAACTGTCAGTCATGGGTGACCGCCTAGAATTCCCTTTAAACCCAAAAAAAACAGAAAATTTAATTAATTCCCCGTTCATGAAATTTTTCACAAAAAATATTATCTGTCCCTCCTTTTGCTCTATAATATGCTGCTGGCAGATCAGAGAGCATGTTCAGTGTGGCAGGTTCCCCTTTTTAAAATGTGTTAGCTCATAATTGCTATTTTCCGGGGTTTTAGGGAAAAAGGGAGCTGACTGAATAAACGTTTTTCCTTTTAATTTCTTAAAGTTCGAATTTTCACAAGTCCCCCACTCTGCTGTGAAAGGAACTTTATGAAAAGGAGGGGAACTGTCGGCCGTTCATTGTTCTCTGGGGGCCCGGTCTTACAAGCTACGCTGGGCCTCAAACCTAAACTTGCATGAGGGAACAACCACTTTAAGTTCTAGATGAATGTAGTTGTATATAGTAATTTGCTAGAAAAAAGGAGTTGGATCCCAGAGGAGGAGAATGGATATGACTATACTGTATAATCAAGCTAGGTGAAGTTTATCAGCTGCAATGGATGCACATATAGCCCTCTTCCAGCCGGTTTCCTCTTGTACATTTTCTCAGTAAGCTTTGCCTACTGTATGCATATGCACATCAGCTCTTCTTAGACCAAGGCTGTAAATCATGAAGCCCTCACAGTGGATCCAGAGGCTTAGTAAGCTCTGTGTTGCAAGGACTGGCATATTTTATTTTACATAGTCAGTACTTTTTCCATATCCCTTCTAACTGATGTCTCACATTCTAGGGAACAGCTGTATGTCTGGAAGTCATTCACAAAACTTTTCCTGGAGCTATTGAAAAAGCGTTTAAGTTTGCATTTCCACCTACCATCCATCACTCCGATGCTGGGATTCCCATTGTTGCATATCCATTTATCTTGTCAGAAAATTTCATGAAGGACTTTTACTCTAATGCAGCACCGGTGGATTCTACCATGTCTTATTATGAGATACTTTACACTCAGCTGCTCTTCTCACTCAGGGACCCGGACCTCCAAATGCTTGAAGCCAACTTTTTCTGGCTTCTTCGCTATGCTTTCTCCATCCTGGAAGATTGTTGGGAGTCTCTGGTTACTGATATTCAGAAAGGACGTCTCAGTTCAAATGTTAAGGTTCCTCTAGAAACCAGAAAGCAGATAGAAGACATGCTGGTCCCAGATGCCCCCCGAGCTGCAGAACTGCGCTCTCAGTTCCAAGAAGGGTTTCATGGGATTGTGAAGAGGTTGTGGCCCAAATTACAGGTGGTCCTTGCTATGGAAAGTGGCGGCAGTGACTTAGATCGACAGATCCTGAAGGACAGTATATGCCAGGGAATTCCACTTTATTCTCCAATATACTGCACAGCAGAAGGTATAGAATTTTTTAACATTATTATTTTTGCATTTAACTACATTTCAGCTATTCCTAAACTTCTGTTTACTTGGGGCGACATGTATGATTTTTAGTGTTTAGACGGCACTTTTCACGTGCATTATAGAATGCGCCTGATTTATGAACCCGCTCTACTGCTGGTCATAAATCAGGTGCATTGTAGCGCTAAGACAACACTTCTGGCTCAGGTAAACCACTTTGAAAGTGGTTTACCTGTTCCAGCAGTAATGCGCCTGGAATTGTCGTACTGAAGCTATAAATCTGTAGCTTCGTATGGTTCTAGTGCACCCCGGCTCCCGCACGCCCCCGAAATCAGTAGCATTACAAAGTGCCGCGGGTGCTCTGTAATGCGCCTGATACTGGCGTATGGGCGTTGTAAAAATATAGCGAACAAGGCTGCACCAGTTTTCAGGCTGAAAAGACGCCGGACTTGTGCCGCAGCCCCGTTCATACATGTCACCCTTGGTGTTTTATCTGTGCCGGTTTCATCACTATTTCAATTTTTTTTATTACAATTCTAATATCTTTCCCAGGTCTGTGTGGAGTAAATCTTTGGCCAATAGAAGATGTCCCACAATATGTACTGTGCCCGCGATCTGTATTCTTTGAGTTCATTCCTGTGGATGTGAGTGATCAGGAGCAGCCAGATACATTGTGTATGCGAGATGTCAGTGCAGGTGAAGCCTATGAGCTGGTTATTAGTAACAGAGATGGACTTTACAGGTGAGTAAGCCTGTTGTAGGATTCTGTTTCTTTGGTAAGTGTAGTAAATTGTTAAAATCAGTTTTAGGCTATGTTCACACGGCTTAAAATGGGCCGTATTTGGGTCCGTAATTACGCGCCGAAGTGCGCCAATTACGGGCCGAAAACGGCCCATTCATTAAGGTAATCACAGTTCTCATGTCACAGTTCTATGTCACTTTCTAGCGGCGTATAGCGCCTAGCATGATTGTCTATGGGCGGCAAGTGCCGGCCCCGCTCCGCCCCCGGCCACACGGCGTAATTGCGGGGCGAAATTACGCCCCGCAGTTAAGCCGTGTGAACCTAGCCTTAAAATGTACATCTACATAATACACAAGACCCTCCAGTTTATGGTAGCCCTCTTAGCTTATATGAACAGTGAATTGCTAAGACAATAAGGCAGGGGCTTGGGTGTTGAGCACGCTCCATCTGTGTTCTGCCATTCATTATCATGGCAGCTGGGGGCTTTAAAGGTGTCTTCCCATTAGGCGGCTTCACGGCCAGCTTCAGACTCACACTTCCTGTTCAGACTGTGGGTGGTTCTACAGCAGTGATTGGCATATCAGCTCTTCTGTTTATAGCTGGGACTGCTAAAGGGATATTGGTAATGGAGGGGTTTAAACAACGGGGCAGAAGACTACAATGCTCTAAATGGTTATAGTTCCTCAGTAAAAAACATAAACAAGCTTCTTTGCTGCTGATAAGACACGGCAGGCAGTGATGTTACCATCCTGACCAGAGCTGCTAGAGCAGAGAGAGGTGGTCGGTAACTAAGGAAGCTTGTGTACATAAGCAGGAGATACTTACTGCTATCACTCTTAGGGGCCGTTCACACGGCTTATTTCGCCGCGGATTGGCGCCGTACTGCGCGCCGGATTTGCGCTGCAGTACGGCGCCAATCCGTGGCAGTAATTACGGTAATCCACTGCTCTCATAGAGAACAGTGGATTCCGTCGCTCCTACGTGCTCGGCGAATCCGCCGGGCGGGGAGAAAGTCACTTGCACATTATCCAGGCACAATACGCGCCGTGGATAATGCAAGTCTATGGGGCCGGCGGGCCGCGCCCCTCCCCCACACCCGCCACTTATTCAAGCCGGAATTGCGAGCACAATCCGGCTCGCAATTACAGCTTGAATAAGCCGTGTGAACTACAATATGTTTGGTAGTAGAATTTGTTTACGGTTTGCCTACATGCTTAAAGCTAATCTGTGAGGTGTGAATACAAACAGGGTTCAGTAAGCTCATCTGGTAAATCAATGTGAGGGCGCACAGCTGGTCCCGGAGGTCACTGGTAAGCAATAGATCCAAAAGGTGATTTCAGCCAGCACCAATGACACTAAAAAGGCAAAATTTTATTTATGAATCATTGAAAAGACAACATGGTGGTCAGTTTGGAGCTAACGAGTTTCGGGTAGTAGTACCCTTAGTTATAGCATAAGGCCATTTAAAATCACAATGGTTAAAAACATATTGACCAGCCAGTAGGACAGCAAGTGGGTTATACCAGCACTGTGGAGTCGGTAAGCCAAAGCTCTGACTGCCAAATTTCCCTAAGGCAATGTTCACACGGCTTATTGCTGACGTAATTGCGGGGACGGATTTCGCCCCGCAATTACGTCGGCAGCCGTGCAGTGGGAGTGGGGGGGGAGGCCGGCAGCTCCCCGGCCCTATAGACATTCATTATTCACGGGGCGTATGCGCCGTAAATAATGTGCATGTCACTTTCTCCCCGCTCGGCGAATCCGCCGAGGGGGGAGAAGAGACGTAATCCATAGTTCTCTATGAGAACTGTGGATTACCGTAATGACTGGGACGAATTCCAGCCGTACTGCAGTGCAAATACAGCGCTCAGTACGGCTGAAATCAGTCCCAGAATAAGCCGTGTGAACGAGGCCTAACTCCCACTCCCTGTAGTAAAATGATGACATCCGGCTTTTTTTCACCTTATACAATAATCAAGCTATTTAAGTAGAACATACACTGACAAGCAAAAGGGTAACAAGGTTTTGAACTTTTAACTTTCAGGCTCCATATCTCACCATCCACTACAGCTTTGTACATGAGTCTACCATCATTTTATAGACAATCATCTTGGCTATCTTATGCTTAAATTTGACTTGCAAGTATTTAGCATCTGTTTAGTTCTGCAAATTCTTGTCCTGTAACTGCATTGTTACTGTTTTGCTCCTAAAAATCAAAATGTTAATTTTTATAATTTTGTTAGTATTTGGTAAATCCACCATTTGACTTTCAATACTGCCTGACTCCTTCTGGGCTCAGGATCAGATTCAAGCAGGTCTTGACCATAATCTGATCCCAAGTCTCTTCTACATGTTCCCAATGTTGGTGCAGACTGGACCTGGGTACCAATACAGCTTTTTGTTCTCTTCTACCCACAAGTGTTGAGTTGGGTTGAGGTCTGGAGACTGTGGAGACCAATACAGCAACTCTACTTCATTGTCATTGAACCATTCCTTCTCCAACCTTGATATATTCAAGACACTATGTCATCTTTTTCATACCCATAGTACTCGAGTGTATGAAGTAACTTATCTTGTAGGACACTCGCATAGAGCTCAGCATTAAGACCAACATCGATCCTGGTCAAGTAACCAACATCTTGAGCTGTAAAACATCCCCATATCATCAGGCTTCTGCCGCCAAACTTGACAGTTTCTTACATATTTTGATCCTTTAGCCCCCTTTTCCCTTGATTCTTCTAAACCCATTTGCCCCCATCAGAGCTCGGTCAATTGACATTAGTCTCTTCGCTCCAAATCATCCATTTCCAATTTTCCAATTTTCGTAGTCTTTTGCAAACTCGAGCCGACGCTTTTTATGACGATATTGAAGTCTTCTTCACCTTTTTACGGGCCATCATTCCAGATCTGTGAGATGCGTGTTGTATGGACGTCTGTGATCTCACTATTACGAAGCATACGAGCCGCCTCCACTGCCATGTCTGTTGTGTTAGAACTGATTAGACCTTGTGATGAGCCGACGTGTTGACTCTGATAGTTCTCCTGGACGTCACCTCTTGGATTTGCATGGATGGATGGACGTCATCTCATAGTCTTCCAGCTGTCAGGGCCTCACATGATGCAGTTTGGCAATTTTTTGGCCAAGAGACGCTATCGATGAGCTGGATTATGCTGCTTCTCTTTTCTTGGGAAATCTTCTTCATGGCTGTTGGAATCCGTGACCTTTCGCTTGGGAATCAGCCTAATAACACACTGAGCTATTAAGGAATTTGAGAGCAGGTTGTAATTTGTAGTATACAAGAAAAAAAAAAGATTGTTCCACCCCCAGGAGCAAAACAGTAACAATGTACTAATATGACAAGAATCTACATAACTAAGCATATGCTAAATAGCTGCAGGTGGCTGATTTCTTTAGACTTTCCCATGATGTTACACGCAGTGTGTAATAAAGTACATCCACAGGTGTGCCTCTAATTAACTCAGATGTTGCCAATAAACCTATAAGAAGCTTCCAATGACATGACATCATCATATGGGCTTTTTTTTGTATAGAAAGGTTGCACACCAATATTTCAATTTTTCATTTAAAAAAAAAAAAAAAACTGTATTAAGTGACATAATAATCATCCGGCTTCATAAAATACAGGATCAGAATATTTCCATCTTTTATAGCATTCGATTCACTTATTTTGAACGTTTCGGTCCGGAGACGGACCTTTCTCAACCGAATCTTTCCCAAATTTTAGATCTCTTGTTCAATTCTTTGTTTTTTTATAATACCTGTGACGCGAATGGAGCCGGCTTAGGGACCGAAACATACTAAATAAGTGAATCGAATGCAATAAAAGATGGAAATATTCTGATCCTGTATTTTATGAAGCCGGATGATTATTATGTCACTTAATAAAGTTTTTTTGAAATGAAAAATTTAAATATTGGTGTGCAACCTTTCTATACAAAGGACTATTATATATTTTTTGGTCTGCACCCGTTTTTGCCTCGTAGAGTGCCAAAGACGATCTCCACATAAACATCATCATCTGGGCTGTCCCAAATTGTTTAAAGGCATAGTAATCCAAGTGTATGTAAATTTATGACTTTGCAGAAAGTAATAAAAATGTCTCAAAAAATTCTCTCATTATTCTGGCATTTGCCAAAGACAAATAAATTTGGTTCGTAATTGACCTAAAACAGGGAAGGTTTATTCTGATTTCATGTCAGATAGTGATAAAAACATGCAGATGTGTCTTTTTATAAAGTGTATGTAAATTTCTGGTTTCAACTGTAAATTGGCTATAATCGTATCAATGAACAGAGCAGAACTAACTGGTAACGGATACTGCACGGTGTGCGCTGTTAAAATAAAAAAAAAAAAACTACTAGGATTGCAGTATTTGCCTCATTCTGCCTTCTAAAAAATGTACTTAAAAGCAATCAAAAAGTCTTGTCCCCCCCAAAAAAATGGTACCAATAAAAATGTCAGCTCATCCCGCAAAAAACAAGTCCATACACAATCTCCATACACAGAAAAATAAAGTTATTGCTCTCAGACTGCGGCGTTTCAAAAATGTGCTTTTCCTTTTGAATAAAATAGTTTTTACTGTTTAAAAGCAGTAAAACATTAAAAAAAATATACAAGTTGGGTATTGTTGTAAGCGGATCAACCTGCTAGCATGTCATTTATATGGTGACCGCTATAAAAAAATAAAAATAAAAACACTACCAGGATTGCTGTATCTTTTTCAAAATGCTTCACAAAAAAAATTAATAAAAAATGATCAAAGCATCATATACACCCCATAATGGTACCAGTAAAGACTTCAACAAATCACGAAAAAAAAACCAAGCCCTTAAAGGGGTTTTATCATTTCATTAAATGGTCTTCAGAATAAGGGGACAGTGAAAACAAGCAACTTTGTAATTGGATGACATTAGCAAAGCTGTCTTGTATTCACAGTATTCCTTATCTTGTGTTTTTGTTTACACTGATATCCAGTCCTGGTCGAATCCCTCCGGATCCCTCCTCTTGCATTTCACTAGCTGAGAGCTCATTTACATTCTGTACAGCCCCTGGTCGAATTCACGGAGCTGTGTCTCTCACTCAGAGTAAGGGACCGTCACATTTTCACTTTATACAGGCAGAAGAAACAGAATTACACTGAAGGGTTTACACAATCAGGAAACAGCACAATTTGTGTCGATCCCTGCCTGTCTCAGAGTTAGGGGCCGTAGCATTTTCTCTCTCCACACCAGCAGAAACAGACTGCAACAGATTCTACAATGAGAAAAACATAACAGTT
The DNA here is from genome assembly GCA_025379985.1 of Phyllomedusa bahiana. Taxonomy (NCBI): domain Eukaryota; kingdom Metazoa; phylum Chordata; class Amphibia; order Anura; family Hylidae; genus Phyllomedusa; species Phyllomedusa bahiana. The sequence continues at coordinate 29,328 of JAODAL010037978.1, read as the reverse complement.
TTGTCCCGGTGCCTAACTCTCCTGCATAGAAGGGTGATCTGTGCTGTTCGTAGAAAGCTGTAACACATCTCCAGCTGTGAGAGAAGAGTTCAGTTGCTCAGTCTAGATTGAATGCAGCCTGTGTATACAGCTCTTACAAAATAAGACTGATCGGGAAAGACACAGTGACATGTGGATTCAGGAAGAGAGGGGAGGAGGGAGAGTCTCGGGAGCCAGCATGCACAGTGAAGGGGGGGATGATGTCACCCAGCTGGGAGGGGACGAAATGCACCTGCATCTCCAGAGTTGAGAAGCTGAGAGCAGTGTGAATCAGCCGAACTAAGGAAGCGATACATCCCCTTTAATTCGCTCCATACACAGAAAAATAAAAAAAATATGGCTGTCAGACTATGACCGCTTAACGCCATTTTTTAGAAACACATTTCTATTGTGTAAAAGTAATACAACGTAAAAAACTATATAGAATTTATATAATTGTAATTGTACCGACCGCAGCGTAAAGTTATCTTGTCATTTATACCACATGATCCTCTAGATCAACACTTTAACACTTTAGCAAAATGGGCTGAACTGGATGGACGTATGTCTTTTTTCGGCCTGACAAACTATGTAACGACGAATGCTGTAAAATTGAAACCCCAAAAAAAATCACAAAACTGCGTTTTCCTCCCTCACCCCCATTTTCATGCCCCAATGCTAATAAAACTATGAAACACCTGTGCGCCCAAAATGCACAATATGCCCCTAGATGAGATCCATGAGGGGTGTTGAATGCAAAATGCGGCGATTTCTGGAAGGTTTCACCTGTTCAGCTACTTTGGGGGCTTTGTAAATGGGACATGGCACCCGCCAAAATCTGTGTTCCAGAAGCCAAATAGCGCTCCCTCCCTTGTATGCCCTACCATGGCATGTTTTTTTTCTTCCAGGATTCCTTTTAAAAATTAAACATTTTCAGCTAAAATTGCAAATTGTTGGAAAATGTTTCATTTTCACAGCCTAACGCTAAAAAAATTGTGAAAAACCTGTGGGGTTGAAATACTCTTTACACCCTTGGATATAGTTGTTTAGGGGTGTAGGTCCCAATACGGGTATTTTGGGGCTGTTTATTAAGTTTTAGCACCTTATGGTGTCCGCAAACCTGGATTGGCACCTAAAGAAAATTGTAATGAAAATGAGACCCTGAAGCTTGTGGTTGAGCCAAATAGTGCACTAGCTCCACATATGGGATATCACTAAAAACGGCAGAATTATGGGGATCGATGTTGAGTTGCATTTACCTGTGTTCCAGTGAATAATGGATAAAAGTTGAAAAATCTATGCATGACATTTACTCAATAAACACGTCTTGTTGCATTTGAAAAAAAAAAAAAAGAAGGTACATTTTGAATTTTCACCTCCACTCTGCTTTATTTTCTGTGAAACTCGTAATGGGTTAATAAACTTCCTAAATGCTGTTTTTGAATACTTGATACCCCTTAACGACCTTGACGTTTTGAGTACGTCCAGGGCCGCTAAGGGGCTTTGCAGGGGGATCGCGGCGCGACCCTCCGCACAGCGCGGGTGTTAGGGCAAATCGCCGTTAACACCCGGCCAGTAAACAGCGCCGGCGGGTGGCTCCGCCCGCTGGCGCTGTTTTTACCCATCAGGCGCCGCGGCAAAGATGGCCGCGGCGTCTGAATTAACGCCGATCGGTGCCACGCACCGATCGATGCCGTGCACCGATCGATTGCGGTGATCGGCATCAGCGCAGCTATGCTGCCCCGTTTCCGTTCACCGGGCATTGTGGTGGGGAGCCTTGTGAAGGCTCCCGTCACTTCCGGCCGGTTTGCCCCACTTCCGTCCGCAGACAGGAAAAGGGGGGAAACCGCCATCTTTGTACACCCTAATGCATTGCCTATGCAATGCATTAGGTTGTATTAACAATCGCGCCACCTAGTGGTCAAGTACTACAGGAAAGCCTCAATGTTACAGTAAAAAAAAAAAATAAACAAAGTTTTAAAGTACAAAAAAAAAGTATTAAAAGTTCAAATTCACCCCCCTTCCCCATTTTACAAATAAAATCATTAAAATAAAAAAAAAGTTACACATATTTGGCATCGCCACACCCGAAAAAAAGTCAGATCTATAAAATATAACATCTTTTTATCCTTTACGCTGAACACCGTAGAAGAAAAAAAAAATTCCAAACGCCAAAATTGCGTTTTTTGGTCATTTTACGCCCACCAAAAAATGGAATAAAAATTATCAAAAAGTCGCGTGCATTCCAAAACTGCTAGCGATAAAAAAGTACACTTCACCCCGCAAAAAATGCCCCCCTAAACTGAGGGTCGTAGGTGTTAGTACAAAAAAGTTTTTGGGGTCGCACAAAATGGCGCCGTGGCGCAAATTTCAAAAATAGAAAATGTTTGGAATTTTTTTACGGGTACCAAAACATAACGGAAACCCTACATGTTTGGTATTGCCGGATGCGTAACAACCTGTAGAATACAGATAGCACATTATATTTACCGAAGATTGAACGCCTTAAAAGCAAAACACCCGCAAACATGGCGGAAATACGTTTTTTTTCACAATTTGTCCCACTTGGAATTTTTTTGCGGTTTCCCAGTATATTCTATAGTATAGTGAATAACACCATTGAAAAGAAATTTGTCCCGCAAAATAAAAGCCCTCATGTGTCTATGTAGTGGAAAATAAAAGTTATGGCTTTCAGAAGGTGAGGAGGGAAAAAAAAAAAACGAACGTGTCCCCAAAAAAAAAACCGCCTGGTCCTTAAGGGGTTAAGGGGTGTAGTTTCTTAGATGGAGTCATGTATAGGGGTTTCTAACATACAGGCCCCCCAAAGCCACGTCAGAACTGGACTGGTCTTTAAAAATATTAATGTTGTGAATTTTCTTCAAAATGTGAAAAATTACTACTAAATTTCTAGTGACACAAAAGCTAGCGAAGCCTAATCCACAATGCACTGAGGTATAAAAATTAGTGCATATAGGTCGCCTACAGCAACCCACCAGATCATTGCTTTCATTATATAAGCTTTACAGCAGAAATTAGAGCTGTAGTCCAGTTGATATCCAGAACTGCACCACCTTTTGTGTGTACCGGTTTTCAGACGTGAGTCCCCTTTTACATGTCATTATGTATTAGGTGGATATCTCTGAAGACTGTACGGGTGATATGACGTCCTGCCTCTGACATTTCATTTCTTTGAAATGCTTTGGGTCAAACTTAAATGTATTCAGGTCAAGCATTCTCTGTGATCTTTGCTGTATCCTTCATGTGCCTGGTAACAATGGTCCTAATAGGCTTGTATTTCAGCTGAGAGAAGTGTCTGTGAAATGGCATGGTTGTACTTGTACTGTGTATTTCTTTTTTTTTTTATATTTTACATTTCATGTCATCATCCCTCAATTATACATGTTTAAGTTTTTTTTTCTTTCTTCCATTGTATATTATAGTGATTTTCTGTATTTTAGGTACCGACTTGGAGATGTTGTACAAGTTACCGGCTTCAAGAATCGGAGCCCTATAGTGAAATTCTTATATAGGTACGTATTCTGCAGTAGGAATTGCTTTTGAGGGAAACAGAACTCTCTCTCTTTGGACATTTAAAAGTCAAAATTTACATAAAATGTTGAGGTTTTTGATCTATTGATAATTATTTTCAGAATTAACATTTCTGTTGGTTCTTTCATTTAATATGTATGTGGCTTATCTGCCCTCAATTTTGTTCTCCCAGGAAATAAACTACAACCAGGTATGAAATACAGTGAAATATTCCACTCTCATTATTGAAAACACATGCACGCTCAGCTGATCTGAGTGTGCATGTACATGGGGAGGCTAGGAGGAATAGATACTGTTAGACAAGTGTTTATTCAGCTGCAAATTTTTTCTCCTGGCCCCCTAAGTTGTTCAACCACCGTGAAGGTTTTTTTTTATGAAGATTATAAAATGTAAGTTGTGGTGCTACTGCTGCAATAAAATAATACAAGTTATTACTATTATTATCTATTTATTTTAAAGCACCATTGATTCCAGGGCGCTGTACATTGAAGGGGGGTTACATACAGAACATATGTCAAACGAGTACAATGATAACGATGAGTGACTTACAACTGGCACAACAAGGGAGAGAGGACCCTACCCTCGAGGGCTTACAATCTGCAAGGAGGAGGAGAGAGACAGGAGGTGAGGGGCCGACATTTTTGTGGGGTAGTACAGTGGCTGCTGGGTTATTGTAGGTTATAGGCTATCCTGAAGAAATGGGTTTTCAGATTGCTTTTGAACCTGGTGAAGGTGGAGGAGAGGCTGATGTGCTGGGGCAGTGAGCTCCAGAGTGTGGGTGAAGCATGGAAGAAGTCTTGGAGACGGTTATGTGAGGAGCTGGTAAGGGGAGAGCAGAGGAGAAGGTCCTGTGAGGAGCGGAGAGTGCGTGAGGGGAGATATCTGGAGACTAAGGCAGAGATGTATGGAGGGGAGAGGCTATGGAGAGCCTTGTAGGTCATAATTAGTAATTTGAAGTGAATTCGCTGTGCACTGGGAAGCCAGTGAAGGGATTGGCAGATGTCCCAATTAATCTCCATTCCAGCGCCACCGCTGCTGTAGTTGGGTTTTCCGTTTACTTCCGGTTGAGCGTCACTGTTGCAAGCTGTGTCACGTGCCATTGTCTGACGTGACCATTTGGAGTGTTTATTTCCAAACTGTGATGTTAGGAAATGGCACATGACCGCTGCAGTGGAAATAATCAGAATCAATCGATATGACATCAGAGTGCAAGGTGGGAACACTGGGACCACCCCTTTAAAACATTCGGCATCAAAATATATCAATCAGATATGAAAATGGTAACAGAGACGGTAAACAGAACCAACTATAACTTCCCCCTAGCCACACCCCAGTCCATACACTGCAGAACATGTAAGGAGGTCTAATGGGAATTTGTCTTGGGGGAAACTTCACATGCATTACATACAAAATGGGAGACAGATGCCATAGAAAGCACTGTTCCGACTGTTGACTACCATCACATCGAGCAAGGACCAATTTGTCATCTGTAAGTGGTTTTTTCATCAAGCTAAATCCCTTTATATATGGAAAGATGACTGCCCTTCGCATGCCCTCCCCCATTTATGTCAATGGGAGTTCCAAATAAAGCACTCTCGCTTGGTTAAATTCGTAACTGCCATAGAAAAGAAGGGGGAGAACTATGCAAGTATGGCCATCTCCAGGTCTTCTGAGGACAGCTTGTAGTGAGCTACAAGATGGCCTCAGAAGGGGATTTTACTTCATGGCAAAACTCCTTTAAGTGGAAATTCCCCCAAGTGTGATTCTAGTATGTAAGAAGACGGGTATAGGAATAGAGGTGCCGCACTACTAATGGGTCACGGCTGCTCAGTGGAAAAGCCTTCAGACTGGATACCAGTATGTAGAGAAATCCGTAGCAGACTTCAAACTTAGATGTTGCATAAAGTAAAGGTTTGTTTGTGACAAAGAAGATGACACAATTATTTCTTCAGCTCTCCAAGCGTGTACAAACAAAAGCAACATATAGCAGTAAGTCATCCCATGGTCCGATGTTTCTACCAGAGATGGTCGTCCTCCATGGGGACTGGTAAAGGGGGCGCAGAGTCTGGAGGCAGCGGAGATTCCAGACTTTGCTCCCAGTTTTCCAGTCCCTATTGATGAAGGCCATCTCCGAATGATGTATCCTCTAAGAAGGATATATCAGTAATAGTACCAACTGCTTGATGTTCATGCTGTGTCAATTATAGTGTCATTTCATTTATTTAAAAAACAACTGAAGATCCCTTTATTTTAGGGTATTCATAAACCCCCGCTCAGAAGGAGATGCACATGCAAACCCCTCTTGAGCCCTCTAGGCAATAATTGCTGACTGACTCATTCATTCATTATTAGGTGTGTGGGCTTGCAGGAGTCTTCAGGTAATAGGTCTTACTTACATTGTATTGTGACTATAAATATGTTAAAGTTAGTTTTGTTGTTTTTCTGTCTTTTATAGGAAAAGACAAACGCTGAATGTCCGTGGAGAGCGTATTTCAGAACGTAGTTTCTATAGGACTCTTCGTTGCACTGTGGATTTGTGGCCTGGGGCCACTCTTCTCAACTATTGCTGCTTGGAGAGCGGACTTCTGGGTGGGTGACCAGAACAAGATCTCTCATCATATAGATGTAATGCATGATTAACATGGATGCACAATGTGTAACTGTCATTGCTATTTAACCAGATGGAAATGCAGTTTCTCCCAGCACTAACACCTGGAAGTCAGGGTTGCCCACAGCCCCAGTGATTCAATCCCCATTGCCTAGAGCTGCCACACACCAGGGGTTGCCCTGGGTAGACAGCTGCTTTGAGCATAAAAGTCTATAGTTTATTGCTTCTTTTTTTTTTTTTTTTTTTTTTTTTTTTAAGTAAAGGACCAATTTAATATAAATGAAACAGCAACATTGTGAAAGGGAAATTGCAAATGTAATGAAACATTGAATCAGAAGGGAGGAATTAATAGGAGATGTATAGAGTCTCATTTTTAATGGAGCATAGAAAGGAATTTTTCAGGATTTTCAAATAATTTCTAGGATTTGTAATTGATGTAAGTGATGTCTATGTTAGCGCGCTTGTGGCTAATACTTGAGCACAGCTCTGCATGCTTAAAGAGATGTTCCTACGAAGCAAAGTCTAGTGTCACGGTCGGCTTTCAGCTATCCGCGAACCAATCATGCATGAGAATGAGGAGAGTGGCGCTTGTGGCCTCCCTATCCACTTCTATGGTAATTCCAGTTAGAGCTGAATGTGTTAGCTACACTTAGGGGCTCATTCTCATGCATGGTTGGCTCGCAGCTAGGTGAGAGCCGACTGTGACACTAGACTTTGCTTCATGGGAACACCCCTTTAAATGGGCTTAGCTGCAATACCAGACACTGCCGCACTCCTATAAACATCACCGCCGTTAAGGGGAATCCTGATGACCCTTATTTCTGCTGATTAGTGGGAGTCCTGGGGGTCAGCAATCAGTGTAAGAGTCCAGAAAGCCTTTTAAGGATGGAACAGTATTCAAAGACATTAGACAGTAGGCCTCATTTATCAAAAACATCTAGCAGTAAGACTGTTGTCCAAGGCAACCAATCAGAGGGCAGCTTTCATTGTTCTGGAGCAGTTTAAAGAATGAAAGTTGAATTCTGATTGGTTGCTCTGAACAACAAAGACAGTCTCACTGTTAGACACTTTTGCTAAATGTGGCCCTATGTGTGCAAAAGGTGAAGCCGATCTGTATCATTTTATTATGGTTTTAAGGAGTAATTTTCTGATATTGAACCTCCAAAGAGCAGTTGCTTGGGTTGTGCTGAAAAAAATAAATAAAACCAATAGAAGCCAAATAGGGTTTTCCCACTTGCGCTTTTCAGCATTGCAGGTAGCTGGAAACTGGCTACAAGCCGACCATCTCAGGGAATGGGGAGTGCGGCGCTTGTGCCTGTCCTTTTCATTTATTGCTGTTACTGATATAGCCAAACACACTTCTATAGAGATTAATGAGAAGAACGGCCGCAAGCGCAGCCATGGCTGTTCTCTGAGATGGTCGGCTGCAGCACTGAAGAGCAGAAGTGGGAAAACCCTTTTAATGCAATGCACACAGACTAATGTGAACAGAGCATCAATAACTGGCAGCCATACCAATGTATGTGCCAAGTACAGGGGCTGTGGCATTACTGTGATTTTAGTTGAAATGTTGTACCAAAGTGAGGAGAAGCTCCATACCAGGATTGTCTTTTGAGGCAGACTTTATGTACGAGTGTTATAATGTTAGGCCTGGGTAATCTGACACTAAATGAAACAGTGGTGGCAAATTGGAGCTGCTTCTCTGTTCTCCCTAGGGGGTTGACAGGAGGTCTGCTGACATGTTTCACAATTTATCCTAATTATTTGTAGATCAGAGAATCCTTTGGCTTCTTCAATAATGGGCAGAACATTTTGTCTGACCTCTGTATACCTATAGTCCACATGTGGTCAATGCAAGCACTGGCCCTGCCAGGTGAATGGTTGCGGAGTTTATGTACATAGAGAGTCCCTACATTTAGCATCCAAGATAATAAAATTTGTTTAACAAATACTTATACCAACAAAGAACTACATAAAAATAATAAGGTACTCATGGCCATAAACCCTGGACAGGAATGTAATTTTTCCTCACTGCAAATCACTAGTGAGGCCACCTATATTTGAGCGCCAGTGTATTGGAAGGACACAGCTGAGCTAGAGCAGGTGCAGAGGAGGGCGACCAAGTGAGTTAAGGGAATGAGGGGTTTGCAGTACCAAGAACAGCTATCAAACTTGGGGTTATTCAGCTTGGAATAAAGACGGCATAGGGATGATTTAATTACCACGTACAAATATGTGAAAGGACAGTACCCAGATCTCTTGCATGATCTTTTTACCCCTAGGCTTGTAACAACATAATGCATCCTCTCCGTCTAGAGAAAAAAAAGATTTCGCCTTCATCACAGACCAGGATTCTTTACTGGAAGAGCGGAGAGGGAGCAATGTGAATAATGACAATCTCTGTACAGCGCCTTGGAATATAACAGCGCCATATAAATGAATAAAATCAACAATGAGTGATTATTGGGGGCAGCGCTGAGAAATTTCTCCATGTTTCACACAAGAACTTATTGCTGTCATTTCAGGTTCATTATCTGGGGGTTCAGACCCACACTATGAGGTGTTTGTTGCCTTGAAGGGAGTGAGAAATCTGTCTGAAGATCAAAGATATAAGGTATGCAGCAGCAGTTTTATCCTGTCCTAGTCCTGCATTTTCTATCTTGATACACATCTTCAGCTAAGGACAACATGTTATTTTTCTTGATTTTTAATATTATTGTTATAGGCATTTGCCGGCCACAGGTTTCTGCTACTGGGAATAATAATGCGGCTTATAGCACGTTTGACTCTTGGTTCTCACAGTGAGAATCTGTTTAAAGTCTGTTTGATATATGCATTAAAAGTGTATGCGTGTGTGATACAATCTGTTTTCAGTGCTTGTAGCCATAAGCAGTGGAGAGCATGACATTTGGATGACAAGAAAAAAAAACATCCAAATGAAAGTGTCGCTGCAGCAATAGGCATTATTCCCTAAATGAGTGCCTTGCATTCAGCATCAAACATGAGGTCCTATCCTTCCAGGTCAATGTTATAAAATGAGGGTGAATGCTCAAAAATGGGGTCCTATCCTGCCAGGTCAATGTTATAAAATGAGGGTGAATGCTCAAAAATGGGGCTCTTATCCTGCCAGGTCAATGTTATTAAAATGAGGGTGAATGCTCAAAAATGGGATCCTATCCTGCCAGGTCAATGTTATAAAATGAGGGTGAATGCTCAAAAATGGGGTCCTATCCTGCCAGGTCAATGTTATAAAATAAGGGTGAATGCTCAAAAATGGGGTCCTATCCTGCCAGGTCAATGTTATACAATGAGGGTGAATGCTCAAAAATGGGGTCCTATCCTGCCAGGTCAATGTTATAAAATGAGGGTGAATGCTTTCTCAGCATTCCAGTCTTTGGTACTAAAAGTTTGGCTCTTACTGTGATCTAAAAAGGCTGTGAAAGTCCTATTAAAATTTATTACTCTGCATATGTGGCTGTAAAACAGCAACCTTTTGGCTTTCCAGCTGTAGTAAAGCTACAACTCCCCAGCTGGCCTATGCTGCAAAGATGTAGTTTTGCTACAGCTGGTGAGGCACAACGTGCAGTCCATTGATTCTTGTACTTCGGTTTGAAGGCCTAGATGAAAGCATGCACTGCGAGGCAGCTCATCATTGATTGGCATTACAAAAATTGTGGTTAAAGCAATTGTACTAGATTCTTTCCACTAGATGGCTCTCTAAGCATAGAGCGTGTGTTACCTTATGGATTTTTTACATCAAAGGAGAGCTTCAAAGCTGAAGGGCGCACAGCAGGTTGTGCTTTACGGAACTTGAACAGAATTAAGGTCAGCCCTGTGTTGTCATAAGAGTAAAATATACAAAAAGTCAAACTTCTAGAAATCTGTAGATAATTGTTTAGAGTTTGAGTTAATTACAGAACATTGTGAAATCTCACAGTTCATGCCACAAAAACTTGGAAAACGTATTGACTCGAGTATAAGCCTATGGTGGAAAATGCAGCGGCTACTGGTGAATTTAAAAATAAAAATAGATACCAATAAAAGGACATAGGCAGTTTAATGTCCTCCATAGGCAGGTATAGGCAGTTTAATGTCCCCCATAGGCAGATATATGCAGGTATACGCAGTTTAATGTCCCCTATAGGCAGGTATTGGTTGGTATAGGCAGTTTAATGTCCCCCATAGGCAGATATAGGTTGGTATAGGCAGTTTAATGTCCCCCATAGGCAGATATAGGCTGGTATAGGCAGTTTAATGTCCACCATAAGCAGGTTATAGGCATGTATAGGCAGTTTAATGTCACCCATAGGATGGTATAGGTAGCTATATGTCCCCTAGGCAGGCTATAGGCAGGCATAGGTCGCCCTAGGCAGGGTATAGGCAGGTATAGGTCCCCCTAGGCAGGGTATAGGCAGGTATAGGTCCTCCTAGGCAGGGTATAGGCAGGTATAGGTCCCCCTATGCAGGCTATAGGCAGGTATAGGTCCCCCTAGGCAGGGTAAAGGCAGGTATTTGGCAGGCTATAGGCAGGTATAGGTCACCCTAGGCAGGCTATAGGCAGGTATAGGTCCCCTAGGCAGACACAGGCCCCCTAGGCAGGCTATAGGCAGGAATATGGCAGGCTATATTCATGTATAGGTCCCCCTATGCAAGCTGTAGGCAGATATAGGTCCCCTAGGCAGGTATATGGCAGGCTATAGGCAGGTATAGGTCCCCCTAGGCAGGCTATAGGCAGGTAATTGCCCCCGTAGGCAGGTATAGGTCCTCATAGGCAGGGTATAGGTCCCCTAGGCAGGCTATAGGCAGGCATAGGTCCCCCTAGGCAGGCTATAGGCAGGGATAGGTCCCCCTAGGCAGGCTATAGGCAGGCATAGGTCACCCTAGGCCGGGTATAGGCAGGAAGAGGGCCGCCTAGGCTGGCTATTGGCGGTCTAGGTCCCCCTAGGCAGGGTATAGGCAGGTATTTGGCAGGCTTTAGGCAGGTATAGGTCACCCTAGGCAGGCTATAGGCAGGTATAGGTCCCCTAGGCAGGTATAGGTCCCCTAGGCAGGCTATAGGCAGGTATATGGCAGGCTATAGGCAGGTATAGGTCCCCCATAGGCTGGTATAGGTAGCTATATGTCCCCCTAGGCAGGCTATAGGCAGGTAATTGCCCCGTAGGCGTATAGGTCCTCTTTGGCAGGGATAGTCCCCTGGGCAGGCTTTTGGCAGCATAGGTCCCCCTAGGCAGGCAAAGGCAGGTTAGGTCCCCCTGGCGGCTATGGAAAGGCTAGGTCCCCCCTAGGAGGGTTTTAGGCAGGATAGGCCCTCCCTAGGAGGGTATAGGCAGGATAGGCCCCCTATGCGGCCTATAGGCAGGTATAGGTCCCCCTAGGCGGGGTAAGGCGGGTTTTTGGCAGGCTATGGGAGGTATAGGTCACCCTAGGGGGCTATGGGAAAGTAAGGTCCCCAGGCGGTTTTGGGGCCCCCAGGCAGGTATAGGCAGGTATAGGGCGGCTATAGGCAGGAAAAGGTCCCCCTGGGCAAGCTGTAGGCAGATATAGGTCCCTAGGCAGGTATATGGGGCTTAGGCGGTATAGGCCCCCCCTAGGAGGCTATAGGCGGGTATAGGCCCCCTGGGCGGGTATGGGCAGGTTAGGTCCCCTAGGCAGGCTTTGGGCAGGTATATGGCAGGCTATAGGAGGTATAGGTCCCTAGGAGGCTATAGGCGGTATAGTCCCCCTAGGCAGGCTATGGGCGGGTATAGGCCCCCCTGGGCAGGAATAGGTCCCCCTGGGGCAGGGGGCAGGTATGGTCCCCCTAGGCGGCTAAGGCGGTATAGGTCCCCAGGCAGGCTATAGGCAGGTATAGGTCCCCTGGGGCAGGCATAGGCAGGAAAATTTTTTTTTTTTCATGGCAGGGTATGGCAGGTATGGGTCCCCCTAGGCAGGTATGGTCGGGTTTTAAAAAAAAAAACAAGCCTTACCTGGCCCCCTGCTGCTCCGCCTCTGGCCGAGGGTGACGTCATCAGGGCCGCGCAGCAGCTTATAACACACGCGCCGTCCAGAAACTCCGGACGCCGCGAGGACTGTGGCCGGCCGGAGCCCACTGCGGAGCACGGAGCGCTTGCTCTCTGCTCCGCAGTGCTATCTCTTCACCTGTGTGCGGTCCGGAGGAGTCGCATACAGGGAATGAGGATAAGCTGACAGCGCTGGGGCCACCGCAGTGCCCGAACGCTGTCAGGTACTCGGCATTCAGTTATTTATACTCCCTGAGGAGTCGCATATAACTGAAGCTGTCCTGTCGGCGCACGAGCCATCGCAGCGCCCGAGTGCCTACAGTGACTCGAGTATAAGCCGAGGGGGGATTTTTCAGCACATTTTTTGTGCTGAAAAACTCGGCTTATACTCGAGTATGTACGGTAAGTGTATCATTATAGAATGTCATTTCTGTACACTTAAGCCCCCATCACCTTTTTTTGTTATATATATATTATATATATTATATATATTATATATATATATATTTATATATATATATATATATATATATATTTATATATATATATACACACAGCACAGACCAAAAGTTGTGGACATACCTTCTCATTCCAAGAGTTTTCTGTATTTCCATGACTACCTTCATGACACTGGTCTAATGTCCATTCCTTGTGCTCTTTAGCCCAAACAAGTCTAGAAAACCACTGCTAAGGACAGGCAACAAGCAGAAGAGACTTGTTTGGGCTAAAGAACACAAGGGGTGGACATTAGACCAGTGTCATGAAAGTAGTCATGAAAATACAGAAAACTCTTGGAATGAGAAGGTGTGTCCAAACTTTTGGTCTGTAGTGTGTGGGTGTGGGTGTGTGTGTGTTAGTTATTTTATTTAAGTTTTTTTCAATCGGAGTAAGAGTTCCCTCATCACTTTTTTTCCTATGCAGATGTGGCAGCCAATGACACTTTTTGTTCTACTATGAGAGCTAAGTTGTAATCTTTATAGAAACTTTTTTGTGTCTATTTTTAGTTGTATGAATGGATAGGTGATTGGATAGCTATGGATGTGTATGTTCTATTTTAGCGCTATGGGAGGTAATGACTTCAGTATAGCACACCTATGCAGTGGTCCTGTTGTGTATGAACAGTCCACGAGTTTAGCCCATATCCATCTATGCCATTAGAATATCCCTATTTTGAAATGTTATAAATTCTTTTTCATTAAAAACAACCATTGAAAAAGTATATGTTTGTTTGAATGATCCAAGTAGTTTATCTTTGCATTGGTTAATTGAATATGTGGGCCGGAAAAGATAATAAACCCTGAGGATACATAACATTCAGAGTAACGATGGAAGGTGCAGAAAACATGGACCTTCACTGGTTTCTCAGACATCCTGTTGACTTGTTATATTTGCTCTCATGTCAGTGCAATTAGAAGAGCTGTGAATACGGCGCTGGTATACTAACCATTGCTATAGAACCACTTACAGCCTGATCGGGAAGAGACAGGATGCATGAATCAAAAGCTGCTTTTGGCTCTGGGAAACAGCGTGGTGAGACAACCCCCTTCAGGCAGAGAATATGAACACAGACCCAGAGTGTGTGCTTTAAAGGAGTTTTATATTAGGAATGCACAATTCTGCAGCTTTACAGTACCCTTCTCTTTTCAGTTCCTCACCATCACTGTCAGTGAATGTCAATATTCAGTGTTTATATTCACACGTGAAAAAATTGTCTGACCATGTGTGGCTGACACAAGGGCCTGAGGTGTTACAGTGTATCAGAGCTCTCTCCTTGGTGGGTTTCACGTGTGTATTCCAATCAACTTTCTCAGAAAATCAAATAAACACTTTAGGGCTTTCCAAAAATTAGTCACTGAAAAACTAAATCCCCAATAAAGCAACACAAATTTATTCTGCTTTAAAAGAAACAAAACACAAGAAAAACAAAGATCCCCCACACTGATACTCACGGTAGGTAAATCTAGATGCGATTTATGCACCCAAAAACAATCCTAAGGTGGTTAAATGCAGACAGGGTAAGTAATATAGGAAGAGTATTTAATCACGGTTTTATAGTTAAAGGGGTTGTATCATTTCATTAAATGGTCTTCAGAATAAGGGGACAGTGAAAATAAGCAACTTTGCAATTGGATGTCATTTGCAAAGCTGTCTTGTTTTCACAGTCTGACATATCTTCGTTTTCTGTAAACACTGTTCCCCAGTTCCGGTCGGATTACTCCTCCTTTAATCTCATTGGCTGACGGCTCTACTAAATTACATTCTGTCTGGCCCCCGGTCTTATTCAAGGGAGCGAGCATACCAGCCTCTCTCACTCAGAATAAGGGGCCGGCACAATTTCACTCTATACAGCCAGCAGCTGCACAGTAACACTGTAGCTGCTTATACAATCACAAAACAGCAGAATTGTGCCTTGGTGCCTAATGTTCCTGCGTGTAAGGGGCCAGTAACAATTTCACTCTATACAGCTAGCAGCTCCTCATTGACACCGCAGCTGCTTCTACAATCAGAAAACAGCAGAATTGTGCCTCGGTGCCTTGTATAAACATAGAAGGGAGACGGATCTGTGCTCTAGAGGAGTTCATAGAACACTGGATTCAACTGTAACAAACCTCCAGCTGTGAGCGGAGAAGAGATCAGTGCTCTGAGTTCATAGAAAGGCTGTCCAGACTGAATGCAGGGCTGTGGTATGTAAATAGCTCTTACAAAATAAGACTACATAGGGAGAGAACAGTGACATATGGACTCAGAGGTGAACACCCTTCAGTTAAGAAACACCCAGCTGGGAGGAGAAGAAACGCCCCTGCATTTCAGGAACTGAGAAAATCAAGCTTCAAGAAAACAGCCGAACTGATGAAGCGATACATTCCCTTTAAGTTTACTCATGATATACCAATCTTCTTGTGAGACAGCTACCATTGGGTAAAAAGTATGATTGTTGAACCCATTGGTCAAATGTCCACTATCCCTGATAAGACCCCTATACTAGAACCTTCAAATCTGCATGGTCATTGCCCCAATAAGGGCGGCCCTACCACTGATGACTTTCCCTCCAAAACCCTATTAAATCCCTAAAATAGGAAAATACAATACAGAAAAAAAGGATATACAATCCCCAAAAACTCGAGACTGGTACTTGAGGGAAACTCAGATCCCAACGCATTTCCCCTACAGAATTAGGTTTATCAGGCAACTAAGGTGCCAAAAAATCCCCCCAAAGATGGCTAGGGGTAAAATATGTTGTATTCCAAGTGCATTTTTGTGTCTACATTACATCCGAGTAATCAACCCAACCATGAGTTTACTGTCCCTGACTCACACCGTTTACAATGTGTAGTTGTTTGAAACTGACCATAAAAAGGTATTCCCACCTCTGGTGGATATGTCAAAAAAATGTATGACAGATGCATGGTTCCACCATCTTGGCTGAATTTATAAATCCCATACGGAGACAGCCGTACAGGCGTAGCCAACCCTCTTTGTGCAGTGGCCACAGCATTAAGCAGGGTTAGGGGTTGAGGAACCCCCACCCCAAGATAGGTGCAGGCCCCTCATCTGTACTATAGATCTGCCATATGACATGAGAATGCTTTTTAACCACTAAAGCACCAGGCCTGAAAAGACTTTTAAGACCAGCTAAATGTTTTTGTTTTTGCCTCCCTTCGTTTTAAGGCTATGTTCACACGGCTTATTTTGGGAAGCATTTCGTCACATATTGAGAGCGTACTGCGCTCTAATACGGGCGAAATGCACTCCAATCATTACGGTAATCCACAGTTCTCATAGAGAACTATCGATTACGCCTCCTCTCCCCGCTCATACAATACGATCGTATTGTACGCGCGGGGGAGATAATTGACATGTCATTTATTCAGGGCACTTACGAGCTGCGAGTAATGACCGTCTATGGGTCCGATCAGCGCGAGCTCCCGAACACCCGGCGTAATTGCGGGGTGCACTGTACGCCCCGCAATTAATCGTGTGAACATAGCCTAAGGCTATGTTCACACGGCTTAAAATGGGACGTATTTCAGTCCGTAATTACACGCCGGAGTGCACAAATTATAGCTGAAATACGTCCCAGTCATTAGGGTAATCCACAGTTCTCATAGACAAAAAAAGGGGTGCGCGATCCAGCAATTCACAATCACTCGTATCGTCAAATAAAAGTTTGTAGTTTATTTAATCCATTTAAAAGCCTGAAAATGGCAACAAGTAGTGAAACACAAGTATCACACCGACGCGTTTCAGGAACAATTTCCCTTATTCATGGTGTAACTCTCCCTGTGACGTGACTTCCTTTTATAATCGAGATTGGTCAGAAATGTCACATGGTGTAAATTAAGGCATACATATAAAATTTCAATAGAAACATTAAAACGAAGTGAAGTGTTTCTACCTGTTCACTCAGTCTTCCAATATAGCAGGGCCTACGTTCAGAGGCGTAACTTGAAGCTCCGGGGCCCTAGTGCAAAAAGTGAAATGGGCCCCCAGCTACCATCTTCCATTTACAATACTGGGATCTCCTTTTGTTTCCGAAGGACTTTTGGGCCCCCTCAGGCTGCAAGGCCCGGTAGCGACTGCTACCTCTGCACCCCCTGTAGATACGCCTCTGCCTACGTTTAATAATGGAACATGAGATTGTGTCGCTTGTTCAGTCCCTGTGGGGGCTCTGGTGTTCAAACGAAAGATCCACCAGGGCTCGCGGGATAATAATTTTTTGATTTGAAGATAAAACGAGTGATTGTGAATTGCTGGATCGCGCACCTCCTTCTTTTTTTTGCATATGTTTACATGGGAGAGATTGACCCTGGACTCCCCCTGCTTTCCGTGCAATCACCCCTCGTCTAAATAGGTGAGCTGAATTACTTTTCTCTTTTTTTTATACAGTTCTCATAGAGAACTATGGATTACGTCTCCTCTCCCTGCTCGGCGAATACGCCGAGGGGGGAGATAATTGACATGTGAATTACCAGCGCCGTATACGCGCCGCTGGTAATGAATGTCTATGGGCCGGCGAGGTGCCGGCCCCCCGCTTCCGCCCCGCCCCCATCCACACGGCTGTATTGCGGGGCGTAATTACACCCTGCAAATAAGCCGTGTGAACATAGCCTAACAGTCATAACTTTATTTTTGTTGTGACGCAGTTGTATGAGAACTTGTTTTATACGGGAGAAATTGTATTGTGGGGGCATAGTTTAAGTTTACAAACAAACTTCTGCGTTATTTAAAAAAAAATTGCAGTGTAGACGTTAAGTGTTTTTCTGCATTTTTTTACTTTTTTTTAACAATATTGACATTACACACTAAATAACATGTTAGGGTATGTTCACACTGCGTATTGCAAGTGTATAGCAGCGCGCACTGTGCGCGCCACTTTATGCCTGCAATACGCCTGTTGCTTGGACAGTGTGTACTTCTGAAGCGCTCCCACTGACATTCACTTTCCCCCGTATATTGTACACCAGAGAAAATGGCACCATATTTGAGGGACGTACTTCAGTCTTATTGCTGCACAATTACGCGCCGAACTACGGGCCACAAACATGCTGTATGAACATACCCTTAGATTAAATCTACAGGTTATTACGGTCGTATGGATACCTGATATGCATAGGGTTTTTTTGTGTAATGTATGCACAAAATTTTTTTCATGAAATATTCTTTTATTTTTTTATGTTGTTACCTTTTTTTTAATCCCATTAAGGGATAACTATTTGTACACTTTTTTTCTTTTTTTGTACCACTGTATGCGAATACATTACACACTGTGCCCTAACAGCAGGCTTACTATGAAGACAACTCTGGGGCTACTCTAGTTCCCCAGGACTGACTGCAGAGATATTGCCCTTCGGGCACTGTGAATCCCGGTGACCTGATGGAGCGGAGGAATCCCCTTTGATTCTGCCGTTGTCACGGGCCGTGGCAATCAAACCGTTAAATAGCGAGTATCAGAGGCTTCCTCTTGCCCCTGCTGTTCAGAGAGACTGCTCTAACAAAAAGAACTGTTAACTACAGCTCAGTTCCTAGTGCAGGGGCGTCGCTGGGAGCCGCAAATCCCTTCTGTAGGCAGCAACGTCTTTTGGCTGAGTGGGCAGTCGTTAAAGGGTTAAGACAAGACCCTTTTAGCCTTTGCATATAAACAAGAATATTACCATTCATTAAAAGAGGGCAGAGAACTTTAAAAGGATGAAGCACAAAGTATAAAATATTGCATACATTTCATTATATAAAACTGGAAAGTCCAGGAATGGTAGTAATCAAAGGTTTTCTAATTGCCTAAAAAGGACAGATATCTCCAACATTGACCCAGCTCAACAGAAGCTGAAATGGCAGTGAAACAGTTAAACAGTGGGGACTAGCCACAAACTTCTTTGCCCCCTACAGCTTTATAAGTGTTTCCATATGCAGGTCATTGAGTCCCCCCCATGTAATTGGTTCCAGGTGTGTATGGGGTGGTGGCTGCCTATATCTGATGATGGCACGTGCCTGCTTCAGCATGTGTTTGCGGGGGAGGATGTTGTGTATGTGATTAAAAAGGATATCTAATGATAGAAGAAGGTATGGCTGCACCAGTATATATCAGTGTAACAACACAACAGTTTTTTGTCTCGGGATGAATGATTTATAGTGCACTAATTACTGCGATGCTTCAGACGCTGGATTTTTTTTTAAACCAATGTATTTTTTCAGCTCTTAGGTTTATTTCTGCTTTCTCTTGCTGCCAGTGTCATCCAGCATTATCGTGGCCAACCTCAGAAACATACCTGTAACTGAGCAGTTTAATAACAGGGATTAAATTTTCTTTCAAGGTTGAACATCCCAAACTCAGCGACCAAATGTGCAACTATCAGACAACCAGGCTATATATTTATATATATATATATATATATATATATATATATATATATATATATTTTATATATATATATAATACTGTTGTCATCCCTGTTTCTCTCTTGCAGTGAATATCTTTACTAGCTGATACTTAATTCTAGCATTACATTTTTAGTAGAAGTCCCATTTTTAAAAGGACAATAAACTTAGCAATGAATTACAAGAAATAAAGTCTGTATCAGTGCGCAAGACGTTTTGAAACCTCCTAATTAGTCTGGAACAAATCTGGCAGTGATTGAATGTTGGTGCTTCTGTTTGAGAGAAAGAGAGAGAGGTCTTTCAGTTGTAGCAAGCTGCCTCCTAGCCAAGGACAGAGTAATATAGGCAGTTCCCCTTTTCTCAAATACTTTTTTACAGGCAACAAAATGGATCAACCAGCTAATGTTTTTGGTGGTGCCCTAGTTTTCCTGAGATGGTAGATGTTTGGGAAATATGCCTCAGGCAGGTCTCATCCTTTTTCCCTGAGAGATAAGCCGCTGTCAAAGTTGTCTATAAGTAGTTTGTCCTCTTCTTCCTGTTGAGATATGGCTATGTTAGATTGTCTGAAGAAGCAGGGCAATGTACCTGCGAAACGAGTCACTTTATGGAATAAAGCATTGGATTTACTTACTTCATCGTGTTTACTTTAGAGTCTGCGCCCGTAGAGCAGGATCAACCTCGAACACGGTTTGTGCTCGCATTGAACTCACTTCTTCCTGTTGAGAACACATGCAAGCTTATCCAAACTGACCATATGTATGCGGGGTGGGGAGCATTTGGGTGGGGGTGGAAAGCATAGCTTCTGACTCTGAGGTGTTTACGCCCCTTTATATTTTTCTTAGGTATCTGTTATAATAGTGACAAGCTATATGGTAGTATAACAAGTGTTGCATGTATTTTATCACTAGGATGTACATTTAGAAGACACTTTAGTCACAGGGCTGTGGAGTCGGAGCCGGTGCCCATTTTGGTGGAATTATTATAAAATGAACCAACTCCAAAGATATATAATAAATTGGTCCAGTTAGTCAATGCAGTGCAAAGAGCAAGAGGAATTGGGTATTGTCAGTGCTACTGCTCCCAGATCTTCGTCCTCACCAGATGTGGAGTTCAATGTTGAAAAGTATTTGGAGGACATGGAGTAGGCAAAGCGTTGCCGCAGGGGAAAAGATTCCGCTCCCATTCTGCTCCCATAGCAACAAAATTTTTTACTTGTACTCAAAGAAGTAGAAGAGTTCAACTGTTCGTCAAAACTGACTGTGCCTGAGGCAATTCCTTTATTGTTAGAGATGTTGCCCATGTTGTCACTACTTTGCCACCAACCCAAGTTAGTGTAGAGAGGCCGTTCTCTAGCCTGGAAATAATGAGATCAGATTTGAGGTCATCTGTGAAGGGGAATCTGATGGAGGCGATACTATTTCCTAGAACAAATTCATAGGCTCCACAAATGTTATTCAGGACGTTTTTGTCGAAAACTGTTTTTCCCCACTTACTGCTGAGTTTTGCAAATATACAACTTATTAAAAGTTTTTTGTGTTCTAACGTTGAATCTAAGAAATATATTTTATGTTTTACCTAAATAGCTTGGTTATTGTATCATAAGGTGATAAAAAGCCTGATGTTACCATTTGACTACAATAAAGTTATCACTTAAACATGCGCGGTGTATGAGGTAGATAGGGAAATTGAGGAGTCGGTGCTTCGGCTTACCGGCTCCACAACTCTGCTTAGTCACAAGGTTTGTGAAATACTGTCCTGGATTTTTTGTTTGTCTTACTGCAACCCTAAATTGTAAGAGATCTCAGTGTATGGAGGGTCCTTCCTGCACATGGTTGTAAGTCCTTTGATCTTTAAAAAACCTTTCCTAAAGATACATATGCCCCTTGCTTCCTTCATTACACTGTTGTGATCAGATAAGACAATACACTGTCTGCAGGATGTTGAGGAAGCTAAACCTAGATGGGTATGCCACAGAATGGGTAATAGATGGGTCAAGAAAGGACAATAAGCACAAATCTAGTGGTAGTTCTTCACAAGAGCATTTGTTTCTAATCTCTACCCAAAAGATGTTCTCTTTCAAGATGTTATTCAGCAATTTCTTTTTTGTATCGGTTTCCGGGAAAGCAGAGTATCAAGCATTACAGCCTCCATGTCGGCTCATAAAGAGGTTTACCAGTCTCAGTCTTCAGACCTTTTTTTATTATGCAGTAAAGTACCTCTGAGCCCCAACTTTTTTGCATAACTAAACAAATTACAAGGCACTTAAAATGAGTGAAAGTAAATCAGAAAAAAGTCTGTGGATGCCTATGACCTCGCAGAGCTAAAATCCATTATTTTTGATACTCCCAACATAGTAGATAAGGTTCGATAAAGACACAGGTCCTTTGAGTCCAACCCATAATCCTACAGTGTAGATCTAGAGGAAGACAAAAACCTCAATGAGGTGCATGCCAATTGCATCAAAGCAACAGGAAGAAATTATTTCCTATTCTAAATCTAGTTACCAGAATAATCCCTGGATCAATGTCCTATCTCCAGATTCTAGTCATTATAACCTGTAATATATGTTCAAGAAAGATATTTAAGCCCTTTTTGAACTTGGTCAGTGAATCCACCATCACAGCCTCTTGTGGCAGCGAGTTCCATATTCTCACCGCTCTAACAGTAAAGACTCTGCATCTATGATGATGGGGAAACCTTCTGTCTGCTAGATGTAGAGGATGCCTACTCCTCATGATTATAGACCTAGGTGTAAAAAGATCATGTGAGAAATCGGTGTACTCTCCTTTCACATATTTGTGTATGGTAATTGAATGATCCCTAAGCCATGTTTTTTCCATCCTGAATAACCCCAAGTTTAATAGCATGTTTTGGTATTGCAGTCCACCCATTCCCTTAACCATCTTGGTCGCCCTCCTCTTCACACACTCTTTCTCAGCTGTTTACTTCATATACACTGTTGCCCAAGACTGTATACAGAATTCCTTATGTGGCCTCACCACCCTTTGCCTTCAGCATGTATGCTTCTTCACTGCTTTATTGCCTTGGCGGCAGCTGAATGTCCTTGGTCGCTAAATTCAAGCCTGCTATCGTCCACCCTTATCCTTAAGTCGTTTTTGGTAGTTTTACCCAGTATCTTGCTATTTAGTACATAATTGGACCTTTACTACCATGTTTCCCCGAAAATAAGACACCCCCGAAAGTAAGACATAGCAGAGATTTTGTTGAATTCCCGAATATAAGCCCCAAACCCCCCCCCCCCAAAAAAAAAATAATAAGACATAGCGGAAATCATTGCTGCAGCTCCCCATAAACAGGACCGCCCCTACGGGTGGGCAGAGGAAAGGTTGGGGGTGGGGGATGGGGCGGGTGTTCCCAAGCTTCGCTCACCCCGAGAAATGGCCCTGGGACATATTGTTGTAGAAGAGTTTTGAAGGACCTGTGCAGGGAGGTCATGTGACTATGATGTCACCACAGGTCCCAAACATCCCAGGACAGGAGACATTGTACAAGTAAGTGAGAGATTGGGGGTTGAGTGACAGAGCAATGATATTGACACACACACACACAAATCTCACAGGATGGCTGATGGAGCATGCTGGAACTTCTAGTTCTACAAGTCCCAGCATGTCACATTTGCCATCCTTTGAGATAAGTCACTGCAGCTGCCATAGAATGTCCTTTACATACAGTACAGACCAAAAGTTTGGACACACCTTCTCATTCCAAGAGTTTTCTGTATTTTCATGACTATAAAAATTGTAGATTCACACTGAAGGCATCAAAACTATGAATATAACACATGGGGAAATTTATATACTTAACAAAAAGGGGAAAAACAACTGAAAATCTGTCTTTTTATTCTGGGTTCTTCAAAGTAGCCCCTTTTGCTTGGATTACGCTTTGCACACTCTTGGCATTCTCTTGATGAGCTTCGGGGTCACCTGAAATGGTTTTCACTTCACAGGTGCCCTGTCGGGTTTTTAATACGTGGGATTTCTTGCCTTAAAAAGGGGGGTTTTGGCCCAAACAGTTGTGTTGTTCAGAAGTCAGGTGGATCACAGCTGATAGTCCTACTGAATGGACTGTTAGGCTATGTTCGTTCACAACGGCTTAACGCGGGACGAAATTAGCCCCACAATTACGCCGTGTGGACGAGCGGGGGGAGCGGGGTCCGGCACCTCGCCCGGCCCATTGCCCTTGCATTACCAGCGGCGCGTATACGCCGCTGGTAATTCACATGTCACTTATCTCCCCGCCCGGCGGATTCGCCGAGCAGGGAGAGGAACGTAACCCATAGTTCTCTATGAGAATTTTGGGGATTACCGTAATAAAAGGGCCGTTTTCACCCCGTAATTTGCGCACTTGGGCGCGTATTACGGACCGAAATAGGCCCATTTTAAGCCGTGTGAACATGGCCTTAAGAATTTGTATTATGGCAAGAAAAAACAGTTAATAAAGAAAAACAAGTGGCCATAAATTACTTTAAGAAAGTAGGTCAGCCAGCCCGAGAAATTGGGGAAACTTTGAAAGTGTCCCCAAGTGCAGTGGCAAAAACCATCAAGCGTTTACAAAGAAACGGGCTCACATGAGGACCGCCCCAGGAAAGGAAAAACAAGAGTCACCTCTGCTGCGGGGGAATAAGTTCCCTCCAGTCCCCAAACCTCAGAAATCGCAGTTAACAGCACTCAATTAGAGACCAGTCAATGCCACACAGAGTTCTAGCAGCAGACACATCTCTACAACAACTGTTAAGAGGAGACTGTGTTGCAGCACCCTTTTCATGGTAAATAGCTGCGGGAAAAACCACTGCTAAGGACAGGCAACAAGCAGAAGAGACTTGTTTGGGCTAAAGAACACAAGGAATGGACATTAGATCAGGGGAAATCTGTGTTTTGGTCTGATGAGTCCAAATTTGAGATCTTTGGTTTCCCAAACCACCGTGTCTTTGTGCGACACAGAAAAGGTGAACGAATGGCTCTACATGCCTGGTTCCCACCGTAAAGCATGAAAGGAGGGTATGGTGTGGGGGGGGGGCCGGGTTTCCCACCGTGAAAATGGGGGAAGGAGGTGTGATGGTGTTGGGGTGGGGGGGGGGCCTGGTTCCCACCGTGAAGAAATGGAGGAGGAGGTGTGGATAGTGTGTGGTGGGGGGTGGGGGGGGGGCTTTGCTGGTGACACTGTTGGGGATTTATTCAAAATTGAATGAATACTGAACCAGCATGGTTACCACAGCATCTGGCAGCGGCTGCTATTCCATCCGGTTTGTGTTTAGTTGGACCATCATTTATTTTTCAACAGAACAATGACCCCAACATACCTCCAGACTATGTAAGGGCTTTTAAACCCAAAAAGGAGAGTGATGGGGTGCTTGTCCAGATGACCCGGCCTCCAAAAGTCACCAGACCTGAACCCAATCGAGAATGGTTTGGGGTGAGCTGGACCATAGAGTGAAGGCAAAAAGGGCCCCAAAAAGTGCTAAGCATCTCTGGAAACTCCTTCAAGACTGTTGGAAGACCTTTTTAGGTGACTACACCCTTGAAGCTCAATCAAAAGAATGCCAAGAGTGGTGCAAAGCAGTAAATCAAAGCAAAAGGTGGCTACTTTGAAGAAAACCCCGAATATAAGACAGATTTTCAGTTTTTCACACTTTTTTGTTAAGTAATAATTTCCCCATGTGTTAAAATTTATAGTTTTGATGCCTTCAGTGTGAATCTACAATTTTTATAGTCCTGAAAATACAGAAAACTGTTTGAATGAGAAGGTGTGTCCAAACTTTTGGTCTGTACTGTACATATATCCTATGGTTTGGGACTCTAAACACATATACACACACACACACACGTAGAGCATGCTGTAATTTATTTGTGGAAAAATAAGACATCCCCTGAAAATAAGACATAGTGCTTCTTTAGGAACAAAAATAAATTTAACACGCTGCCTTATTTTCGGGGAAGCAGGGTATATACCAAGGGTGTCAAACTCATTTTCACCAAGAGCCATATCGGTATTATGGTTTCCCTCCAAAGGCTGGTGGAAGGGGGCTAGGGCAGCTGTTTAGGGCTATCAGAGCTGTGCCACCGCCGATGAGTTGCTCAACAAAGTGGTGTGGAGGTGCATGCTGGAGCTTTGTGTCCAATATGGTGCATGCTCCTTGTGCTGGCCCCACTGCCTCTGCCAAGGGACAGGGGGAATCCTCCGAAGAAAGTGTCCGGATGTTGTCCATCGCTGCTCAACGTGTCTAAGCTCTCATGGGCCATATAAATTGAAGTGGCAGGACTGATTTTACCCGTGAGCTTAGTGTTTGATATGAATGCTCTATACTCTGCACACTCGCCTTGCGTCAAGAGAAGTATAGAGCAGGACTGTTTCTGTTATAGTCATTCCCATCGTAGCACATTTACGAGATATTCCATAAATGCCTAATACATGTCATTCTCACTTAACTTGTGGGCGAGCAGGGTATAGTGACGTCCTGTTCTAGCAAATGTAGATGTTGAGATGCAGCAGAGCTTTATTTGTAATAGAACATTTTTTGGCTGTAGTTTTGGTGCATTGTAAAAACTGTTAAAATAGAACTCTAGCCCCTGCCAAATCTTTCCTGGCTGCCTCCATGTAAAATCACACACGGTGCTAAGACCAGATGACAACCCTAAGTGTCCGACATGTGACAGACAGTGTTCTCCTGCACAGGGAGGTTATGCAGTATATCCATTTGATTAGAGAACATGGGCTTCCATCTTGTTATAGGGGTGATATACAAGTCCCAAAGTTATTTTCTGGAACAACACAACTTCCTCAGATGCCATTTTTATTAGCGTTTTTTCCTTTTTGATTTTGCCCCAGGCTTAGGGTTTTACGTTGGATGAGGGGAAAACTGACGGTTTTTTAAGATGGGACTCTGAAGATAATAAAAAAATGCCTCCCTTGACTGCCTATTTTTGTGGCCCACCCCCAGGCTAGGTTCTGTGTGTTTATCTTCTAACTTTATGGGCCTTTTTATTTTGCTATTGGAACGCTATGTGGATAATACTGGATTGCAGCAGCCTTATATCTCTTTGCCTTTTCCATTTCTTCATAAGGACTTGCACTGTGTCTGGTCAATTTAACCTCTCTACGTAGCAACACCCGTACTGTACACACTTATAAGGGCATTGGGGTCAATTTAATAGATGATCGGGTTAGTTTGTTATAGCATATTCTTTTTGTATGCTCGCTTTTTTTTCCTTTGCCCCTACTGAAAGACAAAAACCCAAATTTTCTTTTTTTGGGATTACATTCAAAGAAAACCATTGACCAAAACAAAAGGGTTATAAGACAAAAGGGAAACTCCATAGGCTCTTCAATCACCAAGTGACTATTCTGCAACTACATCCCCTTAAAAACCAGTCTTGTCGCCTGCCAGCTTTTAAACTCTAGGGGGATCTTTTAAGATTCCCCCTAACTCTTTTTATAAAAATTTAAAAAGGGGGCGACAATTTCTAGCGTTAAGATACTGTAGTCCCTCAAAAAAAAACAGAAAATTCTGGGTTATTTTTTTTTTCCTTTACCATGATTTTTCCCCCAGAGCCCCCTTCACAGTTGCTTCACTCCCACTTCCTTTCGGGCTGGGGGCGATTCTACATGGGTAGGGACATTTCAGCTTGATTTTTCCACGACCTGTTAAGGACATTGGGGAAAAGGGGTCAAAACACCAGAAAAGGGGCTCGGTTCATACAAATACAAACAATTCTACAATTTTTTTCCAACAGAACTATTTATCAATCTACTCAATTTTTTCTGCTCTATAACAAGCTGCCAGCAGAGCTGAGATCACTTTCAATGTGACAGGTTCTCTTTAAAGCTAATCATTGAAATTGCAATACCTCTTTAAAGGGGTTTTGCCACGAAGTAAAATTGACGTGGAAGTTTGAAAATAATAACAAACATTTTTAACCATTCATTATTTTTAAAATTCTGCACCGTTTTTTTTTTTAGCTCCCTTTACTGATTCATTGTTTACACTCATCCCAGGGGGTACACCAGGGTGGAAACTCCTCAGCCCCTTTGCACAGCTAGACTCACTTTTTTCCCAAACAGGGAGCACGAGTGTTCAAACCCCGGTGCTGTCATTACCCGCCCTTTCCTCCTTAGTAATTACCGTAAATACCGAGTATAACCCGACCCGAGTTAAGCCGAGGGACCTACTTTTGCCTCAAAAAACGGGAAAACTATTGACTCAAGATAACCGGGGAAAAATGCGCAGCTACTGGGAAATTTAAAAAATAAAATAAAACCAATAAAATTTCATACAATTTAATTCCCTAAGGGGGGTTAGCCCCATAGGCAGGGATATGTATCAAAAGGCACTAAAATTCCCAAAAGGGGGTAATGTCCCAAAGACAGGGATATGGGCCCCCTAGGGCCATAGCATGTAAAGGCATTTTTAAAAGTCCCCCATAACGATTATAGGGGGTAAGGCCCCCTACCAGGTAATAGGGAGGATATGGGCCCCCTACAGGGATAAGGGGAGGCCTGTAGGGAAAGGGCAGGGATATGGCAGGGAGTAGACGTTTTAAAAAAACAAAAAAAACAACCTCTTACCTGGCCCCCACTGCTCCGTCTCCCCCGCCGCTCCGTCTCCCTCGCCGCTCCACCTCCTCACTGTCCGGCCTCCCGCGTGCTCTCCTTGGCACAGGCGGGTGATGTCATAAGGCCCCGCAGGGCCCCCGGGTGACACCGCTGCCTGTGCCGGAAACCCGGGACAGCCCGAGTCGGGGCCGCCCAAGCCCCCTGCGGACACGAGCCTCCCCCTTGCCCCCAGGGGTACCCCCTTCACCAAATTTTCCTCCGAGGGTCGCAATAGTGGGGGATCCTGACAGCCCCCGGGACCTCCGCAGCGCCGACCTGTCACTCACTCGCCTTTCTTTATATGCGCTCCCTGAGGAGTCGCATAAACTGAAGTGCCCCCTGCCGCGCTCGGGCCACGCAGCGCCAAAGTGCCGACAGTACTGGGGAATAAGCCAGGGGAGATTTTTCAGCACATTTTTTTCGAAAAACTGGGCTTATACTGGGAAAAAAACTTATCAAACAGTGAAAATAAATAAAAAAAAACCTAAATGAGGTCTGTGCATTGAAAAAAAAAAAATAAACACGGGTTTTGCTTCCAGGTTTTGAACCTAGGACCCTTTTGCCGGAGGCAAAAACTTTACCTCCAGCTACTCACAATGCTTAACATAAACAACCTTTCTTTTTACTACAAGAGGAAAGACATGGGGATTCATTCTGTTGGAACAAATTTCAATTTAAACAAAACCCACACCCCCCTTCTGAACACAGACTGAAAAGCTGATCAGGGGGAATGAATGAATTGTAAAAACCTCTTTAAGGGTTACCCCTTGCATTTTGGGAAAAAATATCTTGGGGTTTGTCTAATTGGCAATTTTAAAAAAGCCGCGGAAATCCACGGGATTTTTAAAACCCCTTACTGGGGTTTTTGATCGGGGTTTTCAAAACCTACATTTTTTTGGTTTTCATAGCCTGTACAAAATCCTTTTAAAAGGCGGATTTATTATATAATTTGTTCATAAAACCCCACTTTAGGAATCCAACAATAGAAAATCTGAGTTGTGTAGACTACAGCTTGGATTGTCTATTGCGGTCTATGGCAGTGTTAAAAATTGATTTTTTTAGATTCAAATACGAATTGCTTAAAGGAAACTGTTGCCAATTTTTTTTTTTTTTTAAATTATTAAATCAAGCCCCGATCCATATTTTTTTCCTCTCATCTTTTTATTTTCCGTTGTAATTTCTCTAAATGAAATTTGGGAAGCCCTTCTTTGCTTGCACGCTTTTAAAAGCAGTCAAGAGATACTTTACAGCACTTCAAGCCTAATTTTAAGACAATTCTGTCCCCTAACTTGTATAAGAGTTTTTCCCGTAAAGGGAGGGGGGAGGGGGACTGTGAAAACTCCTCTTTGACTGGTAGTTCGTGTTATCTTACACAATGGTGTCCCTTTCATGTGACCCTCTTTTACTGATAAAGAGCACACTGCGAAAACTCTCTAAAAAAGCAGGGAAATTCAGACATTTAATAGGGCCCAGTGGGCCCAAAATGAAAAACTGCGAACTTAAGAATTATTAAAAAAATAGAAATGATTGGAAAAATTAAAAAAAAAAAATAACCCAAAAATTCCTAAAAACGTGTTTAACATAAAAATTTAGTTAAAAAAAAACATTTTTTTATGACACATTCCCTTTTAAAAATCTGACACAACCATGCAGTTAGACAGGCCCAGTGTT
>JAODAL010037977.1:0-39753 GCA_025379985.1 Phyllomedusa bahiana | reverse complement strand
GTATTTTTTGCACCTTTCAATTCCCCTGTGGTGACTTAGAATTGCTTTTTTAAATTTTTTAAACGTGGATGCTGCGTAAAAGAACAAACTGGGTGCGCAAGAGCAAAAAACACGTATCTGTTATTTTTCGTATGATACACAAAATATTTTTGGCAAAAACAACCTGTGTTGATCAAGTTTGCTGGATTGAAATTTAAAACTGCAAGGGGGATATAAACACAGGTGGAATTGGTAAAATTAAAAATGAACCCCTATCGAATGTATACTGATAAAAAAAATGGAGTTTTGCCCTAATAAAGGACCTGCAGTTACTAAAAATTTATGTGTATCCAATATAAGTTCAGGCTGCCCAATATCCGGGAAAAATTTTTCAATAGAAATGTTAATAATAAGATTTGCAGTAAATGTCAAACATATTTTTGGTGAACTTTTTCCAGTGTTCTTTATAATAGAGTTTGTCTGTGTTGGGGGCCCCCCCCCCCGGTTTCCCCCCCCCCCCCCCCCCCCCCCCCCCCCCCCCCCCCCCCCCGTGACTTTACAGCGGTAGATGTGTTTTTTAAAATTCTCTGCAACACATAAAATCTTAAAATTTCCTAATTAAACAAAAATTGGAAGGATACAAAGTAATAGTAGAGGTTTCTATGTGCAGAAATGACTAATTTGCTGGCTTTTGCCACAGGCAGAGCGACGTCCAAATTCCTATGGACGCTGAGAGACACAAAGGCGAACAGGAAACGCTTTTCTATGTAATACGGGGGTAGTGATTTTTCCAGCCAATCGAAAACCATACACATCCCGTCATGACGCCCCGCACACACACTCCCCCTGCTTTTTGTAATCTGATTTGTGGCCGCCAAAATTACAGGAAAGCGCCAAAAGGGCGCAACCCTTAATAATGATGCACAGATTTTAACTTAAATTTATCGATGATCTGAAAATTTCGACCCAAAAAAACCTTTTGCCGATTAACCCCTTTGAAAAAACGCTCAACACTATACATAAAATAGAAAGGGTTTTTTTTACTGAAAACAGCATGAAACTGTGGCCCCCGCCGAGGAAATTTTGTCTGGTGATTTTCAATAACGGGGTTTTCAAAAAGGGTCTGTGTATTTTAGAGTTAAATTTGTATAAAAAGTTATAGTAACAAGGTTTTGGGAGAAGGGTCTGGATACTTTTCTAGATTTAATAACATAAAAGTTATTATACTAGGAACGAGAAGGTGTTATCCGGGTTTTATACTGATTGCTGTTGGAGCCAGGAAGGAATGTTTTCCCTAAAAATGATGACAATTGGCTTGTACCTCAGGGGGTTTTTCCCTTTCCCTTGGAAAACACTTTAGCAAAATAGGCTGAACTGGATGGACGTCTGTTTTTTTTCGGCATTACAAACTATGTAACTATGTAATATGTCGGCTGCACAATACAACAAGAACACAATCGCCTGAATGGTCATCATGTAAATATAACGAAAATATTTTTGCTACACGGAGTGTCCCGACAAATAACAGAAATGCATGATGGAGGCCATAGCCCCCAATTTAATTTAATTTCATTCAAAGAATTGGTAAAACCAAACCGTTTTTTGGGCATTACAAAAGAGGCACGTTTTCTGGATGTATCAACATCAAACCCCCTGGGACTAAAAGAAGTAACTAAATTTAAATTTTTTGTGTTGGCGATTACGTTGGCCATCGACATCGGCCCATGGGTCGATTTTCTCCCATCATCACAAATGTCGATAGTAGTTTATGAGCCAAACAAGAAAAATTAAAGACTGCCGCTTACCCCTTTCCCCGTGGTTTTTTTTTGGGGGCTTGCTTCCCTTTAGCTGTTTTTTTGTATTCGCTGCTGCTACGCTTGCCGTTTTGCCTTCTTTCCGCCGGGAGCGCCGTCTGCTCCTTTCTCAAGGAAATTCAGGGGGACCAAAAGTTATTCCGAATTTTTTTTTCATTTCATTTTTCCACAAGATAGCGTAAAAAGCCGCGGTTTTGGGGGCCCCGGGGACCCTTTTAAAACGGCAGTAAATTCTGACACAAACATTTCCTAATAAACAAACTTAAAAAAACACGTAACTGCATCACATGGTCATGGGGGTGTTAGTTTTTAAAACCCTTGGGTAGCTCAAATTCTATTGCTTCCTAATGAATCCTTTGTTTTTGAAACAGCTATTGTGTTATTAATGCAGGTTCCTAATGTTTATATAATATATTTCGACTATTTTTGGCAGTTTTGAGATTAACAACATAAATTTGAAAAAATGCTTCATGAAAAATTTATGTTTTTTTCAAAATGTATGCATTAAAGTTTGACATTTTTTAATGTATATAATGAGTCATGTTTTTATTCATGCCCTAGGGCGTTTATTAGTATATTTTTCAACACTGTTTGGCTTTTTTGCAGGTTAACAACATGGGTTTGGGAAAATGTTCAGCAATATATGCTTTTTCCTAAAATGAATGCTTTACGTTTAAATTTTTCAATGTATTACATGGTATGTCGTTTATTCTTCCCTTTTGGGGAAGGGGGTATCCCATGTAAGAATCCAATGGCCTTCGTAACCTTTTTAATTTATTTCCCAATTTCCCCTCTATGTGGCTTTTTCCCCTTTCCATTATGCCACACTTTAAAGATGCAATCCTCCCTTTATTTGTTTCCGAAATTTTCGGGATGCCCCTAAAAATTTTTTACTTGTTTGTTTCGTATGCCTGCCAGGTGTTCTGAAATTCTATGCTTAAATTTTTTATAGTACTGCCTATTTGGGGAGATTCAATGGGTGGCTAAAAATTAAAATGAAACGTGGTCTTTTTCCTGTTGCAAACTGTTTTAATTTTAAAATGTCCTGTATTGGGCATTTTTGGCGAAATGTATCCCCTTCACTTTTTATGTTACACAAATTACATTGTTTTTCCCCACGGGGAAACACCCCACATTGTTGCAACCATTTTTATTTCTGTTGCTCAAAAAGTACGGGGGGGACAGATATTGCTAGATTTTTTACCTCTTTTGGCAACATTTTACCCCTTTTTCCACATAATTTTTTTTAAAATTGATCTTGATGTAGTATCTGACATTTTTATAGAAGATGTTTTTTTTATTCTATTAAAATCTCACTGTAACCCCCGTTGAAAATACTACTTGTTCTTTCCTCTGCCCCCCCTTTTCTTCTCTTTTTTTCCATAAAAAATCCCCTTGTTTCATATTTTTTTTACCTTTTTAAATGCTCATCTAGGGGTTTTTGGGTTGGGTACCCCTTAAATCTTCAACCTGCCATCGTAATACTTTTTTCTTCCCGGAAAACCCCATCCCGGGAACAAACTCTCCTGCTTTTATTTTTTTTCCCCCCCCCTTGGGGATCGCCGTATTGTATTTTTGGTGTTTTTGTGGGCCCGTAAAAATGATTCCCCACAGTGCGGGGTTTTTTATAAGTTTGGATATCTTTCCCTAGGGCAGGGCACTTTTAACTCCAAATCCAGGAAGAAATTTTTTTCTGAATTTTATAATTGTAAAATTTTTAATTCATGATTGTCTTGAGGCCCCACAAAATTTGGGGAGGGCGTACACGCGACCCCACCCAACAGGAGGTCATCGTGTAACGTCCCCTAAAATATTTTTATTCCATAGGATTATTGCAACCTACCGGCTGCTGCTTTCCCCCCATGCCATGAAGGGTTTCCCAAAAGTGGGGGATGCTGACCCCCATTGGTGCTCCCTTTTACTGTAGGTAAAAGGATCTATCAAAATTTTAAAAAAAATTGTTTGCGCAGGGAAATAGACACTTTGTTGTGATTTATTTTTCCTCATCACGAATTTCCTTACTTATACCAAGAAGTATTCTAAAGCTACAATAGTATGGGGTGGTTTATTGGAATACAGGTTAACAACATCAATTAGCCCTGTATAGATGGAGACCATACAAATTTTTTGAAAAGTTTTGGGACACTTGTGCTACCTTCAAATAACCTGGGATCCTCGAACAATTGGTTGGAGACAAATCGTTCACCCAAAGCGAGTTTCACTTAAAAGGGCCCATTACTTGAAAGTATGGGGGGGTTTTAAAGGGGAAATGGTTTTTATGTGTTTTTGGTATGCCGTAAAAAAACTGAAATAACGGGTTTTTTTACTGTAAATATTTTTTTGTTTTTCAGATGACTCCTAGTCACTCCTTCTTCCCAAAAACTTTCCAATTTTTTTTTCAGGTTTTCAGTGGGGTCAAAGGGGCTAATTTTGCGATAGGTATTTTTTTTTCTAGGGTTTCCAAAACAGTTTATATATAAACCATCGTCTATACAACTATTTGAACCCCTTTTTCTGATTTTTTAAAAATCAAAATTTCCCATTTTCCCCAATTTTTCAACTTTTTTTGGGAAAAATTTTGGAATTATTCCCATGTTTTTTTATTTCCTTTTTTTGTTAGTTCCCAAATCCATGTTTTTCAATCCCTCTCCCTGTTCCTGAAATGCATCAAGCGCTGGGGCCCCCGCTTGTCGGGTAAAATGATGGGTTGGCATCTTATGTGTTTCTCCCTTTCTATCTTTTTCATTTTTCCCATCATTTTCCTATTTTAATTCTTTCGTATTCCCAGCATTTTGTTCCCAAAAAATTTTAATTTTTTCCCTATTCATTGTATCCCTATTCTTTCCACCTCTCTTCATTTAATTTCTTTTTTTTCGTCCCCTTTATTATTTTTGTGAAAATACCTCTTTTTCGGTTTAAAAGTCTGGGAAAAGTTTTTGTCCCCAATAGTGTTTGAACAAGTCAATTCTTTGTTTGGGGGCAAAGTTAGACCCTTTTTTCAAAACTTCAATTTGTGCACTACTTAGAATTGTTGGCGTCCAGACTACCAATTGTCCCCCGTAACCGTCTCTAGGTCTTTTTTGCGACCTTGAAGGTTCTTTTTTGTGTTTGGACCTATGTTTCCCGGGCCCCCTCTTTTCCTTTTTCTTTTTCGTTTTTTGGGGGTTCTTTCCGGGTTTTTCGTGCCCCCTTGTTTTTACTTCCCTTTATGGTATTCCAAACCGAGTCCTGGGGTTTTCTTGTATCGGAGAGATCATTTTAGAAAAGCTTCTCTCCCATCCTTCATTTAGTCCTGTTTTCCTTTTAAAAAAGGATTTGGGGGTTTTTTGATCTTTCCTGGTGCAAGTATACACTTGTTTTTTTTTGGTAGTCCTCATTCCCTTTGAATTTTCTTTTTTGTTTTTTGTTTACATATATCTTCCACTTTTTCAATATATTTCTCCTTTTCTTCTAAACCTTTTTTTTCGGGGTCATTCACATTTATAAAATTGGGATTGTATTTTTTGATTTTTTTCCCTTAAATTTTCCAATTTCCATTTCAAACTCCCCAATTAAATTTTATTAATTTTAAAGGCTTTTTGTTAATGTCCTTTTTCCTAGGTTAAAAATTCTTTTGGTGTAAACAAAGTTTTTTATTTTTTTAAATTTTAGTCCTCTCGGGAACAATTTTTTTTTAATGTTTTTTTTTAGGGAATTGTGGTCCACCAGACTTTAAGTTCTTGCAATTTCTTTTTTCCAGGGCCTTAAAAGGGTTTTGCATGTTCTCTCCCCCTCCGGATGTCCTTTACTACGGAACACCTGTTCTAATTTTGCTGCCCCTCCATGTTAAGTTTGTGCTGTGAACGTGTGTTTTAAAAAACAACCGCTTATTTTGTATTGTTGGGAAACTTTGCTGTAGCATAATTATTGGAGGCCCCGAGTTTTTTTAAAAACATGAAATGCTAAAACCAGGGAAAAACTGGGGGGGGGGGTGCAGCTTCTTCACTGGCATTTACTTAGTCCAAAAAAAGAAATTTTTAAAACGCCGCTTTTCCCCTTCACCCTGAGTGTTTTTGTCTGGGCTTGCTTTTCCTAGTGTTTCTTTATTTAGCTGCGTACTGTTGCTCGTGTTTCCTTCTTTCCGCTCGGAAGCTGCCAGTCTCGCTCCTACTTCAAATCAGAAAATTCACCAAAGGGAAATTCAGCGAACTTTTTATTTCATTTCATTCTTCCCCAAAATGCGTAAAAACGTGGGAGCGTTTGGGCCCTCAGGACCCCTTTTTTCCCGGCATGTAAATTCTGACACAAACATTTCCTAAATGAAAAACTTTAAAAAAAGTCACTGCATCACATGGTATGGGTTCTTGATTTTTAAAACCCTTGGGGGGAGCTAAAAATTTTATGCTTTAATGAATCCTTTTTATTGCAAACGACTTTTTGTTGAAACAATGGGAAACAGGGGTTTTTTCCTTTAAAGGTGGCATAATGGAAAGGGTAAATAAGCCACATAGAGGGGAGTTTTGGGGAAAAAAAGTAAGGTTACGAAGGCCCATTGGGTTCTTACATGCGATACCCGCTTCCCCAAAGGGATGAATAAACGAAGGGTCTAATTTCATACAAATTTAAAAAGTCAACGTTTAATGCTACTTTTAGAAAAAACAGCATATATTGATGAAGCTTTTGCAATCTCATGTGTTAATCTGCAAAAAAAGCCAAACTATGTCGAATATAATTTTTTAAAACATTAGGGGACCGCATTTTAAAAACCAATAGCTGTTTGCAAACAAGGTTCTATTAGGAAGCAAAAATTTGAGCTACCCAAGGGGTTTTTAAAAATTTTGCACCCCCATGACCATTGATGCAGTGGTAGTTTTTTAAGTTTGTTCACTTAGGAAATGTTTGTGTCAGAATTTATATGCCTGTGAAAAAGGGTCCTGAGGGTCCCAAAACGCGTCGGCGTTTTTACGCTATCTTGTGGAAGAATGAAATGAAATAAAAAGTTCGTGAAGTACCTTTGGTCCGCTGGAATTTCCTTGGTGAATTTTCTGATTTGTAGATTATGAGCGATGACCATTAAAGTCTATGGGAGAGGAACAACACCTTCATTCTTATACCCAAACAGGGCTGGAGAATCTGGAATTAACATCCACAACAGAAAAATGTATACTTGCTACATCTTAGGAAACACACTTAGGTTATAAAAGCCACATAAAAAAAAAACACACACCATTCACTATCCCTGTCTTGTACCACAGCATGACCCTTAAACCTGCATCACCCACAAATTAAAAAGTGCCAGAAGGCAGTATGATTTGAACCATCATTTTACTTGAACTGGACATTGAATATCCCTGTCCTTGAACGCAGCATGACCCCCAAACCTGCATGACCCCCAGATTTAACAGTGCCGGAAAAAGGAGTCTTTCAACACCATTTTAGTTTCACTGGACATTGACTATACCTGTCCTGGGCCACAGCATGAGCCCCAAAACTGCATGACCCCCAGATTAAAAAGTGCCGGAAAAAGGAGTCTTTCAACCACCATTTTAGTTGAACTGGACATTGACTATATCTGTCCTGTACCGCAGAATGACCATTAAAACCTGTCTGACCCACAGATTAAAAAGTGCCGGAAAAAGGAGTCTTTGAAGCACCATTTTAGTTGAAATGGACATTGACTATACCTGTCCTGGACCGCAGTATGACCATTAAACCTTTCTGACCCCAAAATTAAAAAGTGCCGGGAAAAGGAGTCTTTGAACCACCATTTTAATTGAACTGGACATTAACTATATCTGTCCTGTACCGCAGAATGACCAATAAACCTGTCCGACCCACAGATTAAAAAGTGCCGGAAATAGGAGTCTTTGAACCACCATTTTCATTTCACTGGACATATACTGTCCCTGTCGTGGGTAGCGCGTGCCCCTCCGTATGAGTGCGGACCAATTGAGCTTCACTTGGAAATACTGGTGGTTAACGCTCCTGTTACCCCCAGGTGCCCTTTTTCTTGGCATTCTTTTTCTCATTTTACTCAACGTGCTGGAGGAAATTGTCTCTGTACTTTGTTCTCTGTCCGTGCTCCATACTCCATGTCCTCTGAATAACCTACATCTGGTCAAGATTTCCTGTACCTCCCTTGTACAATTCAGAGGAATTTTTTTTACCAGCTATTTTGTACATGCAAGTTTTTTAGTAGTTTAATTCTAAAAAAACACATTTTTAAAATAGGATGGAATCCCACCATGTCTTTGTTTCTCTTTTTTTAATTGTATTAAATGGGTTGTCTCAATACAGGGATTGATAGCTATGTTAAAGATCTTGCAAAAACAAGTCATTTTGCAATATGTGTCCATTAACAGTGTCCTACCTATTCCTGTTTCTGAAAGCACCATCACCCTTGAGCCACTCTTGACAATTGTGAAGAACAAATGTCTGTTAGAAACAACATTTTTTTTATAATAGGACCTGTAGTATAGCTGCATTTCAAAGCAAAATGCCCCCAAAAATTCAAAGCATGACCCTTGAGCCACTTTGGACAATTGTGAAGAACAAATATCTGTTAGAAAAAAAATTTTTTTTTAATAGGACCTGTAGAATAGCTGATTTCAAAGCAAAATCCCCCCAAAAAATTAAAAAGCAGCCCCTTGAGCCATTTTGGAAAGAAACACGTAAAAAAAAAGTGAAAAAAACGTATCTGAAATGTATTCGGTAAAAAAAAGGGTTTTTGGACCTTTCAATTCACTGTGGTGACTAAAAAATTTGTGTATTCACTTTTAAGTGAAGGTGCCTAATGAACAAAGCTGTAGTGCGCAAAAGTGCAAAAAACACATATCTGTAATGTTTCAGAAATAAATGGTATTTTTGGCACCTATAATTTAACCTGGGAAAACTACCAATTTCGATTCAAATTTAACGCAAGGTGGCCTTAAAACAAATCGGGAGTGGGCAAAAGTGCAAAAACACGATCGTAATGTATTGGATAATAAAAGGTATTTTGGCACCTTTCAATTCACCTGTGGGATACAAAATTGCTGCATTCAATTTAATCAAATTTTGCCTCAGAACAAATCGGGGACTGGGCAAAAGTGCAAAAAACATGTTCTGAATGTTTCGGAATAATAAAAGGGTATTTTTGGCACCTATAACCCTGTGCTGACTCAAAATTTTGCTGATCAAATTTAACTCAAGGTGGATATATAACAAAAGGTGGAATGGGAAAAATTGAAAATAAAAAACTATCGAAATTTTACGAAAATTTAAAGTGGAGTTTTGCACCTAAAAGAGACCTGCGTTACTAGAAAAGATGTGTACCCAAATATAAGTTCGGTACCCAATACCAGGAAATATTTAAATAGAAAATGTTAATAATAAAGCATTTGCAGTCAATGTCTAACTAGTCTTGGGTGAATTTACCCCGTATTTTTTAGAGCTTTGTTGTTTCGGCTGCGGGGGCACCCCCCCTTCCCCCCCCCCCCTGTGACTTTAAGCGGGATGCTCCTTTAAAATTCTCTCCCTAACTTAAAAATCTTCCATCTCTAATCTTTTCAAAATTTTGTAAAGGATCACAGCTAACAGTAGAGCTTTCCTGGAAAAAATAGATTAATTTTGCTGACGTTTGGACACAAGCGACGCACGCCCTTCTGCTTGAGACGCTTAGGACACTGACTAAACAGAAAACCGTTTTATGTAAAACGGGTCATTGATTTTTGACCAATCGCAACCATACACATCCCAGTCATGACGCCACACACATCTCACCCTGCTCTTTTTCTGTAAGCTGATTTCTGGCCCCCCAAAATGACGGGAAGCGCCGAAAAAGGCGCATCTTAATAGATGTTGACAAAATTTTACCAAATTTCGCATGATCTAAAAATTTCGATAACAAAAAAACTTGCCGATTTAAAACTTTGTCGATAATAATCGCCAACCCTAATTAATATATTGACCACCAAAGATTTTTAATTGAATAACAATCAAAATATATACATATCCACATATTGATTATAGATACTATAAAGTAATTTATTGATTATTATTAGAGATGAGCAAATTTCTCAAATATTTGATTCGGTCGATTCGGTGAATTTTCCCCAAAAATTTGTTTTGTTCCTAATTTACATATCTAATTAAAAAACAGCTATTTCCTGGCTGCAGAAAGCCTCTATGGTGTTGTAAAACATTGCGCCATGCAGAAATATGCATAGGGACATGGTTTGGTATTAAAACAATACTTCAATTTAGTAAGACATGCAGATAACATGCACCGCTTTTAGAATCGCTTCACACTTCACTTCACTTCAAAACTGACCAAATAACTGAAGTGGGAACGCAGTCTGACAGGGTATTGTCAGCGGAATCTAGAAAGAATATTGTTCTCTGCGCCAAAGACTGACTTTTTTCACTTCTAAGGTGAAGACTTTGAAATACAACTTGCGTATTTGTCATATACACACATCTCCATTACAGGCAGGTTATTATTTTGGGATATTGTTCTCTGCACAAAAGTGTTACTTTTTTCACTTATAAGTTAATAGTTAGTAGGGTTTGAAAGAAACACGTGCCCATAAAGTTCAACCAAGGGGGGGGAAAATGTGGGTGAGGGGAGGACAAGGGTTTATCCCCGCCTCACCCCTGGGTTTAATGCCCTGGAACCCACAAGGCAAGAAACCCAAACTGTCCCGGGGAGACCATATCTTGACCCCGACCTCCACCAGCCAGGATCCGAATTTTACTACACATAAGCATTAAATTCTTTTTGTTCCAGGTAGGTATTTTAAGCCTTTCTTTAAACTCTTACAGTTCCTGCTGGACCACTCCTCAGGCAGGCTATTCCCCAGATTCACCCGTTCTTACATGAAGAACCTCATCTCCTCTGGGGATTGAATTTTTTTTCTCTAGTTTTGAACGGAATGTTCCCCCTTTTCTTTTTAGGGGGCTTCACTTAAATAATTTTTCCCCCTACTTTTTGTAGGGGGCCCTTTATTATTTAATAAATTAAATTTTCCCCCCCAAAACGTCTTTTCTCAAACTAAAAAGTTCAATTCTAAAAAACCCCTCCCCTAACTAAGTTTCTCATTCTCCTTATAAAATTTGGGTTTTCCCGTCTTTGTTTCTCTCTCTAGCTCCATTTCATCTCTTTTATAAATGGGGCCCCGAACTGAACAGCATATTTTAAGGGGACCACCAATGCTTTGTAATTGATGAAAAATTAATCCTTTTCCATGCCTCTTTTAATACAGCCAATATCTTTGTGCCCCAGAGGGGAGCTGATTGACATTTCATGATGTTCTGTTTTCTATGATTACAAGAAAGACCAGATCTTTTCAACAAGCATTCCCAAGTTTTTTTCCCCCCAGGACATATGATGCCTGTAGCTTTTTCACCCAGATGAAACCCACATTTATCCACATTGAACCCCATTTGCCAAGTGGAGCCAAGCACTCAGTTGTCCCTCTGCTAGAAAAATTTATGAGCATCTTCCATAGATTGCACTACCCGTAATCTGCAAAAATCTAAAAAGTGCTATTGATCCCTTCCCCTATATCGTTAATAAAAAACATTTAATAAGAGAGGACCTAACCCCTGACCCTGCGGCCCACCCCCTACAACCGGGACCACTCAGGTAGGAGTCATTTACCACCACTCTCTGAGTACGACCAGCCCAGTTTTTAATCCCAAATTTCACCTGTTATTTAACCAATGGGATTATAATTTTCCCAACAAACTTTTGCGGGACAGGTCAAATGCTTTGAAAAGTCTAAAAACACAATATCCACAGCGCCCGTATCCAGACTTTATCACCCCTTCATAAAAACAGATCAGGTTGGTCGACAGCTTTGTCCTTAGTAAATCCATGCTGGCAATCACTAATAATATTGTGAAACACGTTTGAAATACAGCTTGTTTATTTGTCATATACACATATCTACTTTAAACAGTGTTTGTTTTATTTTACATTTTTGACCAAACAGTATGACAGGCAGAATGGTGGCAGGACCTGAACATGGGAGAGGCAGTGGCACAAAAGTTCCTGGAGCAGACACAGGTCGCAGCACAGTAAGGGGGGTTTTCAGCCAGTAAGGGGGGCGTGCAGCAGGGGTCCTGGGCAAGGCTAAGCTACCTTTTATCTACGGCCATTGTTTAAACCCCAACCCAAAGGGTTCTTAATGGTTACTAGCATCCCCTTCCCCCCCGGATGACACTGCAAAACAGCAAAGAGTGGTGGGTTCATTGACACAACCCCTTATTTCATGGCCCTGGGCAGGTCAGGGGCCCTTCCTGTCTTCATTCCGCCTCTTCCCCTTTTGTTCCTCGCCCAAAAATACTATAGCTATGGGGGTCTGCCCATTTAAAAACGAAGATGAACTGTTTTTAGGACTGGCAGCAAATGGACAGCAAGAGGTGGGGCAAATCCAT
The DNA here is from genome assembly GCA_025379985.1 of Phyllomedusa bahiana. Classification (NCBI taxonomy): domain Eukaryota; kingdom Metazoa; phylum Chordata; class Amphibia; order Anura; family Hylidae; genus Phyllomedusa; species Phyllomedusa bahiana. The sequence continues at coordinate 27,562 of JAODAL010037977.1, read as the reverse complement.
GCTTCTTGCAGTAGGGGGCAATTTGTGATAGGAGAGTGGCATGGGAGGTTTATGTTGCGAGCGGTCAGGCTCGGTACACTGAGACCATTGAGGAGAACAGCCGTGATGGGCAAAAACTAATCGATGACGATGTAGCCAATCGCACTTGGAAGCCGGGTGAAGCAGGGGCTTCATCATCATCAGCAGGAGAAGAGGGCAGCAGCTTGCGCATCAGGCATCGCCGCAGCCAGCAAGTCGGTAGTGTGGCAGGGAGTCAGCAGGGTGGCAGCAGTGTAAGGTCGGAAGCCAAACCCCCACAGGTTAGACCAACCGCTTCGCAGGTCCCTTCCAGCCCAGAAAGTAGCGGTTCAGGGGCTGACCAACGAAACGGCAGTAGCAGTCACTCTGTGCAGAGTGTAGGTTGTAAAATTACCTACTCAGCGGTGTGGCAGTCTTTTGCTAAGACAACGGAGGAGGTGAAAATGAGTATATGTAGAATCTGTGGGCAGAAAGTGAAGCGTGGCCAGGGACATAATGTTGGCAACACAGCCCTGAGTCAACATATGCAGCATCACCATCCAGTGGCCTGGGAGAAACATGTCACGGATGTGATGGTCCATCCTATCGCAGCAACAGTAGCAGCACCCAGTTGCACATATTCCATTTCAGGCAGACAAAACTCCACCACCTCTGCCAAAGGGAGCTGTCTGTCTATCCCATCATCTACCGGTCCAGATGCTCTTTCTCCTCGGCACTCATAGGGCCAGAAGTTGTTCCACGAGGTGATTGCCAAGAGACAGCAGTATGTGGTCAGCCATCCTACGGCGCAGAAGCTGACCATGCTCCTGTCCAAGTTGGTGGTACTGCAGCCCCTCACTTTTCAAATGGTGGACTCTGCACCATTCAGAGAACTGATGGCTTGTGCCGAACCAAGGTGGAGAGTCCCAAGCCATCATTTCTTTTAAAAAAAGGCAGTACCAGCCCTGTGCAAATATTAAGAAGAAAAGATTGGCTGGTCCTAGATCCTGTGGGTGTCCTCCAAAGTGCACAGCAGTGCGGACGTGTGGAGCTGTCTAGGGTCAGGGACAGTACATGTCCTTTTTGGCCCACTGGGTGAATGTGCTTCCTGCCCAGCCACACCAGCAACTTGGGGAGGATATGCCGCTTTCTCCTCCACTTTGTCAAACTGCTGATCCTGCGCCAATTTCCGCCTCCTCCTCCTCAACCACTTCAGCTTCCACTGCTGCGACAAGTCTCAGTGCTCTTCCAACATACCACATGTGCAGGGCATGGCGGTGTCATACAGTTCTACACCTGGTTTTCCTCAGCGAATGAAGCGAATGAAGACACAGAGGGGAGGAACTGCTCCACATCATGAAAGACAAAATTGATTTCTGGCTTTCTCCATGACAACTGAAAATCAGAACCATGGTGAACCATTGTGACAGACAATGGAAAGAACATGGTGTCTGAGCTGCACTGAGGAGGGCTGAGCCATGCGCCGGAATGGCACACATGTTTAATCTGGTTGTCAAATGGTTCCTCAAGTCTTCCACCCATCTGCAAGACATTCTAAAAATGGCCAGGAAACTTTGCATGCACTTTAGCCATTCCTACACCACCAAGCACACCCTCCTTGAGATGCATAGCCTTCCCCAACATAGGTTGATAGCGACTTTTCCACTATTTGAATTCCAGCCTCCATATTTTGGACCAACTCTATGGACAAAGAAAGGCCATTAATGATTTCTTGATGATCCAAGCAGACAGGAGTACTGTGTAATTTTGATGTTAGCAAGTGGTAGCTAATGCTTGAAACCTGTCGTTTGCTTAAGCCCTTTGAGGAGGCCAGGACTACAGGATGAACAACGTCATTCCACTGCTTCATGTCCTGGAACAGATGCTGCAAAATCTGTCCGATCAGGGGACTGGAGACGTGGCGACTACATCTCACGGCCACATGAGTAGTGGGGGCTGAACTGGAGGAGGAGGAAGAAGACATTGGAGCACAAGAAATGTCTGGCCAAATGATTGGTTTTTCTACCCAGGTAACAAGAAAGGAGGAGCAGGAGCAGCTGGAGGAGGTAGAGGGAAATGAGGAAGATGAGACGGATGACCCAGAAACACCGTGGCAGTATACAGTTGAGATGGAGGCAGGGAGTCCCTCAGAGTCACTTGTGCAGATGGCACGCTGCATGCTAATTTGCCTGGATAGTGAGAGCCAAATAGTCACCATCCGGCAGAGGGATGACTTGTTGATCTCCACCCTCTTGGACCCTCGCTACTGGTCCAAAATGGGAGCCTTTTTTCCACCTGCCGAGAAGGAAGAGAAACCCACGTACTATGGAGAAATCCTATGTAGTCAGTTGGCCGCTGCCTATGTGCGCCATCGTCCATCCTCTGACAGGTTTGACCGGGAGGTTCCTCATCGCTCAGCGCTGTACAATCGAGGGAGCTATATATATATGTTCCTGCTCGCATAAATAAAGGAAAAAATTGCAGCACTCCAGGCAATAAAGATTCAACAAATGAGTGACTTTATTCCCACATGTTCCAAGACTGCTGACGAAACGTCAATCTTGGATCATGTGGGAATGAAGCTACTTGCCTGTTCTTGAATCTTTATTACCTGGAGTGCTGCAATTTGATATATATATATATGTATATATGTGTATATATATATATATATATATATATATATATATATATATATATATATATATATATATATATATATATTATATATGTATCGTCGGTCAAACAAGTACAAGGTGACGATAACTAACTAACAACTGGTCCAAATAGCCAGATAGTGAGAGGGCCCGCCCCATGAGGGCTTCCAGTCTACAGGGAAGGAGAAAAGAGACAGAAGGTGAGGGACAAACATGTTTGTGGGGTGGAGTAGTGCAACAGGGTTATTGTTGGTTATAGGCAATCCTGAAGAGATGGGTTTTCAGGTTACCTTTGAGGCTAGTGAGAGTGGCATCGAGTCTGATGTGTAGGGGCTGTGAGTTCCAGAGTGTGAGGGAAGCATGAGAGAAGTCTCGGAGACGGTTATGTGAAGAGCTGATAAGAAGGTCCTGTGAGCAGCAGAGATTGCATGAGGGGAGGTATCTAGAGATTAAGGCAGAGATGTATGGAGGGGAGAGGCTATGGAGAGCCTTGTAGGTCAAGTTTACTAACTTGAACTGGATTCGCTGGGAAATGCATAGCCAGTGAACGGATTGGCAGAGGGGAGAGGCAGAGGATAGAGGTGAATCAGACGCTGGGGGACACCAACGGAGAGCGGGCAGGAGGAGAAGGAGGTGGTGCGAGAATGAGAGATGCTGAATGTTCAATCGGTGAGGTACGAGGAGATCCAGGAAAGGGCCGAGTCCGTGATGCCGAGGGAGGAGAGGAAGTGTAGCAGAAGTGAATGGTAGACAGTGTCGAAGGCAGAGGACAGGTCTAGGAGGAGTAGCACAGAATAGTGGTGTGAGGTTTTGGCAGTTACTAGGTCATTGATTACTTTGGTTAGGGCGGTTTCGGTAGAGTGGTGGGGTCGAAAGCCCGATTGCAGCGGATCAAGGAGAGAGTTGGTGGAGAGAACAGTTGAAGATAGACGTGCAGTCAGCTTAGAGATGAATGGAAGCAGTGAGATGTGGTGATAGTTGGACAGAAAGAAGGGGGTTCAAGAGATGGTTTCTTAAGAATGGGTGTGATGGTAGCGTGTTAAAAGGAGGAAGGAATGGTGCCAGAGGTTAATGATAGGTTGAAGAGATGGGCGAGGGCTGGGATGATAACAGTACTATAGAGCCATCCTATGTAGTCAGTAGGCCACTGCCTATATGCGCCATTGTCCATACTCTCACAGGTCTGACAGGGGGGATTCCTCAGCGCCCACTGCCAATGCTGCTGTGGGGGGTGGGCGGGTAGGAGGAGTACCAGCTCCATCAGCAGCAACCTGAGTCTGGAGTCATTGATGAGTAGCTTTCTTCACTCACCTAATGAGGAAGGCACTCACCAGCAGCAGCACCTGGAGAAGACCCAGAACACTGGATTCTTCTGGCCACCTGCCTCAGCTTCTATTCTGATGCTGCCACCCGCCTGATGCCATACATCTACTGCCAGCTGCTACTTCTACCACCCACCATGTTTACCAGGGACTGGTATTGCCACCCACCTCCCCACTCTTCACTGGGCCATTATGTAAACTTCTGATGCTGCTGCCGCCTTACCACTCAGGTCTCCTCATGCTGCTGCTGTCACCTCCAGGCTATGTCACCATGTCACTCTCAGGCTTGATGCTGCTGCTGCTGCTGCCACCTCCTCATTATGTTACCTAGCTGCTGTCACCTCGAAATTATGTCATTATGCCATTCTTCGACCTGATGCTGCTGCTGTTGCTGCCGTCACCTCCACACTGTGTAATCGTGCCAATCTGTGTCCTACTAATGCTGCTGCCACCTCCACAATCTGTCATTGTGCCACTCTGTTAACTACTCATGCTGCAAACTCACAATCTGTCATTGTTCCAATCTGTGTCCTACTAATGCTGCTGCCACCTCCACAATTTGTCATTGTGCCACTCTGTAAACTACTCATGCTGCTACCACCTCCATAATCAATTATTGTGCCACTCTGTAAACTACTCATGCTGCTGGCAACTCACAATCTGTCATTGTGCCAGTCTGTAAACTACTCATGCTACTGCCACCTACACAATCTGTTATTGTGTCTGTAAACTACTTATGCTGCTGCCTCCTACACAATCTGTTATTGTGCCACTCTGTAAACTACTTATGCTGCTGCCACCTACACAATCTGTTATTGTGCCACTCTGTAAACTACTCATGCTGCTGCCACCTCCACAATCTGTCATTGTGCAACTTTGTAAACTACTCATGCTACTGTCACCTCCATACTCTGTTATTATGCCACTTTGTAAACTACTCATGCTGGTGCCACCTCCACAATCTGTCGTTGTGCCACTCTGTAAACTGAAGTGGAATAGGGATAACTGTCATCTGAATTGATAATTAAGGAAGCCATTTTAAGAACTGTCAGCCATTTTAATGAATCTGTTCCTGACATTTGCTTTTTGCTAATCATTCAGGTTTGCAAAGCAGATGATCTGAACTTTGATAAAGTACACATAGCAAAGGTTTGCTCAGCACATTTGCACTAGATATACAGGTCATCATGACTTTTACACACATACAAATTAAGACCCACATTTAGGGAATCATATGCTTTTTATTCTGAATAAATGTAATATGTTGACTTTTAAATCATACGATGTACATAACCCCAAAAGAATGAGAGATACTGGGTCACCGTGTGCTCCAGTTGTACAACATCTGATCTGTGTCTAACGTCATTAGGGATTAATAATTGAAATTATGTGTTATTGCCATTTCTTGATGAGCTGGTCAGCATATTCTAATGAGTAATGACGTTATCTGTTCTGATTGGTCTAAAATGTACATCCTATAAGATTTTTGGCTTATCTGTGATTGGTTAGAAGTAAATCATCTCATCACCTAACCATATAAAAAGAGCTATGGAGGATTAATAAATTGTTCTTATCTGATTTGATCTAAGAATCCAGTGTACACTGTTTCTTTATTTTCGATCGTGGAAGAAAGGTTGATCTTGATAGGCAAAAGCTGCCACAACATAAACTACTCATGCTGCTGCCACCTCCATAATCTGTCATTGTGCAACTTTGTAAACTACTCATGCTACTGTCACCTCCATACTCTGTCATTATGCCACTTTGTAAACTACTCATGCTGGTGCCACTTCCACAATCTGTCGTTGTGCCACTCTGTAAACTACTCATGCTGATGCCACCTCCATAACCAGTCATTTTGCCACACAGTAAACTACTCATGCTGGTGCCAAATGACCACTGTCTCTCTCGACCACCCTGTGGTTTCCTAATGCTGTTTCCACCCTCCACCACTCTATGATGTTGCCACTATGTTTGGTTTTCCCCTTCTTGTAATGTCAGAAGGAATTAAAAGGACAAACACATCCGACTGTGTCTTCGGAGAAGCCGTAAGGTTTTTAGGACATGGTTCTTTGCTTGCATCAGGATTGTCTGATGATTACACGGATAAGACAGATGAGGCTCAACGAGGAGGCGGAGGCGGTTTTTCCGGTCTGTAATTTGGACAAACGATTCACATTCTTCATACTGAAGAAGCTCATCCAAAGCCAGTTTTGCAGCATTTGCTTGTGCTTCACTATTCCACTTTTGTACTAAATTCCATCACAAATGGCACCGAATGCAAAATAAGCACTTAAAACATTCCCTGTATTTAGGGTTTCCTTCAATTCCATACGCTGCATTTCAACAAATTGATGTCACGCAGAAACTGGATTCAAACGACCACATTTATACTTCATATTAAACAGCGTTGGAACTTTTTTAGGTATTAATGATAAAGCTGATGGAGGTAGAATTTCCCTGGCCAAAAATGGTTTCTAAACGTTAGCAAACTGACTACAGAGGATTTCTCTATAATAATAATATTAATAGTAATAATCTTTATTTATATACCGCCAATTTTCCCAGCTTTTTTAAAATTTTTTGAGGGTTTAAGTGAGAAAAAGAAAAAAATATTACACGAAAAAGGAATCAAGATCGCACGAGGTTGAGGGCCCCTGTCCCAAGAGTTACAATTATTAGGGTGGTGGTGGGGAAAAGGGGGGAAAATCTTATTTTTCAAGGGTACATCCATGTTACTAATAGGGGGTGTGTACACAAAAAATTGGATGAACCTGCCACCCAGACCGCCAACATTCATTAAGTGCCTGTGAATGTAAAGTCCGGGAAGGTGAATGGTGTGCAAGAATTAGGGGGGTTTTTGATTGGGATTTGGGGTGGCCCTGTCTACAAAATTGTTTTTAGGGCATTTAAAACTATGAAGGTTGTGGTTGTCCGATTTTGGGAGGGCATGGGAGGTTGGATGAGGAGACGTGTATTTCAGATCATCAGAGAGCGCAGGAGTGGGTGGGTGGTAGACAGAGTGAGGGGGGTGTTGGGAGGAGCACCTCTCAGCAGGGGAAAAAGGGGCTCCTTTTTGGACCGGTAGCGAGGACCCAAGGGGTGAGATCCAGAAGTCATTTTTTCCCGGATGGTGGCTATTCGGGTCATTTGCCGGGCAATCGCTGTGCAGCCATGTGCGAAGTGATTCTGGGGGACTCCTCCCTACTCCACTGTATACTGCCAGGGGCTTGCGGGTGTTTGGGGGGACAGTGGCAAATTTACAGACGGGGGTCACGGAGCAGCCACAGCAGCAGAGAGGTAGAGAGTGGCACAATGACACAGGCGGGGGGTGGGCATAAACAGCAGTAGCGAGTGGGTCAGAGAGTGGCCAATTAAAGAGTGTGGGGGGCAAAAACAGGGTGGGCCCACATAGTGGCACAATGACAGAGTTAAAGGGCAAGCGCAGCCAACAGCAGCGCATGAGGTCGACAGGGCAAAAGGACTTTCTGGGGTGGCAAAAAAAGGAGTAGGCCACGAGTGGCCCCAATGACAGGTTGGAGGTCACGGAGGGAACGCAGCAGCATGAGGTAGAGAGTGGCCAAGACAGTGTGGGGTGACGGCAGCACCCACAGCAGCAGCATGGGGTCAGACAGGGGCACAATGACAGGTGTGGAGGGATGCAGGAGAAAGCAGAGCTTGAGGTCGAGGTGGCACAATGACCAGGCGGGGTGAGGCTCAACGCAGCAGCATGGGGTAGAGGTGGCGCAATTAAAGAGTGTGGAGGAGGCAAAAACAGGAGGGGCCCACATGGGCACAAGGCCCGAGTGTGAAGGGCCAGCGAAGCGCGCTGGGCGCAGTGGCACAATGCATTCTGGGGGGGAAAAAAAAGGGTAGGCCACGAGTGGACAATGACAGGGTGTGGAGTCACGGCACAGCCACGCAGCGCATGGGGTCGACAGGGGCAAAAATGACAGAGGTGGAGGGTGGAAAAAAAGGTAGGTCAAAGGGGCAATGTCGATTGTGGAGGTCACGGCGCACCCTAGCAGCGATGAGGTCAACAGTGGCAAAAATGACACGTGGGAGGTGACGGCTTCAACCAGCGCAGCACGCAGCCAGCTGAGGCAGAGGTGGGCAATTACAGAGTGTGGGGAGGCAAAAAACGGAGTAGGCCACATAGGGGCCCAAAAGAAGAGTGTGGGGGCACAGCAGCCCCACGCAGCAGCATGAGGTAGACAGGGGCACAATGAATTCTGGAGGTGGAAAAAAAAGGGTAGGCCCGAGGGAAAAAGGACAGAGTGTGGAGATCACGGCAGCAGCCCGCAGCAGCATGGGTTCGACAGTGGTTAGACAGAGTGTGGGGTGGAAAAAAACAGGAGTAGGTCACAGAGTGGCACAATGTCAGATTGTGGAGGTCACGGCGGGCCCCCATAGCGCAGATGAGGTCAGACAGTGGAAAATGACCGGCGGAGGTGGACGGCATAAACGCACAGCGCAGCGCAGCAGAGGTAGAGAGGGGCCCAATTACAGGGTGGAGGAGGAAAAAAAACAGGAGTAGGCCACTTGTGGCACAATGACAGGTGTGAAGGGACAGCGCAGCCCAGCGCAGATGAGGTCAGACAGTGGCAAAATGAAATTTGGAGGTGGCAAAAAAAGGAGTAGGCCCAGAGGGCAATGACAGTTTGGAGGTCAGGAGGGCAACAAAAGGCATGAGGTCAGAGAGTGCCAATGACATGGGGAAAGGTGACGGTGCACCCACGCGCAGTGAGGTAGAAGTGCACAATGCAGAGTGTGGGGGGCACTGCGGGAAACGCAGAACATGGGTCAGAGAGTGGCCAATGCCAGTGCGGGGTGCGGCATCAACAGCAGCGCGCAGCATGAGGTCGAGAGTGGGCAATTACAGGTGTGGAGGAGGCAAAAAAAAGGATTTGGCCACATGTGGCAAAATGCAGAGTGTGAAGGGACAGCAGCCCAAAAGCAGCAGAGGGTCAAAAGTGGCAAAATGAATTCTGGGGTGGCAAAAAGGATTTAGGCCCAGAGTGGCAAAATGACAGAGTGTGGAGGTCACGGCGGAGAAAGCGCAGATGAGTCAGAGAGTGGCAAAATGAGTGTGGGGTGACGGCAGGCCACAGAGCAGATGAGGTCAGACGTGGCCAATGGGTGTGGGGTGTAAAAAAAACAGGAGTAGGTCCAGAGTGGCCCCAATGTCGGGATTGTGGAGGTCCGGCAGCAGCCTAGCAGCAGATGGGGTCAGAAGTGGCAAATGAAGAGTGTGAAGGGCCAGCAGCGCCACAACAGAGCATGAGGTCGACAGTGGCACAATGACGATTTGGGGAGGTGGCAAAAAAAAGGGGAGGTCACAGAGGGGCAAAATGTAGATTGTGGAGGTCCGGCAGCACCCATGCACGCATGAGGTCAGCAGGGGCACAATGACAGAGTGTGGAGGGCACGCAGGGGCAACAGCAGCAGCTGAGGTCAGAGAGTGGCCAATGACACAGTGGGGAGGTGACGGCATCAACAGCGCAGCAGCATGAGGTCAGAGGTGGCGAAATTTACGGGAGTGTGGGGGGAGGGCAAAAACGGGTGGGCCCCATAGGGGCAAATGACAGAGTTGGAAGGGCCAGCAGCCCCACAGCGCGCATGGGGTCAGACAGTGGCACTTTTGAATTCTGGAGGTGGAAAAAAAAAAGGGGTAGGCCACAGGGGGCCCAAAAATGACAGAGTGTGGGATCAGGCAGGAGCAACAGCAGCAGCATGGGGTCAGAGAGTGGCAAAATGCAGTGTGGAGGTGACGGCAGAGCCACGCAGAGCATGAGGTCAGCGGGGCCAATGACAGAGTGTGGAGGTGGCAAAAAAAAGGAGTAGGTCAAGAGTGGCAAAAATGTCAGTTTGTGGAGGTACGGCGCACCATGCAGCAGATGAGGTCAGACATGGCACAATGACAGAGTGTGGAGGACATGCAGGGCAAAAAAAGCGCATGGGTCGAGAGTGGCACAATGACACAGGCGGAGGTGAGGGCTAAAACAGCGCAGCATGGATAGAGGTGGCACAAATGACGTGTGGAGGACGGCAGCAGCCAAGCAGCAGCATGAGGTCGACATGGCACAATGACAGAGTGTGGAGGTGGCAAAAACGGGTAGGTACGAGGGGCAAAATGTAGATTGTGGAGGTCACGGAGCAGCCATAGAGCGCAGGGGTCAGCAGTGGCAAATGACAGAGTGTGGAGGGCCCTGCGGAGCAACAGCGCGATGAGGTCAGAGAGTGGCAAAATGACACAGTGCGGAGGTGACAGAAAAAAACGCGCAGCAGCTGGGGTCAGAGAGTGGCGCAATTACAGAGTGTGGAGGGGAAAAAAAAGGGTAGGCCACATAGTGGCAAATGACAGGTGTGAAGGGCCAGCAGAGCCACAGGCGCATGGGTCAGACAGGGGCACAATGCATTCTGGGGTGGAAAAAAAAGGAGTGGCCACAGAGTGGCACAAGGACGAGTGTGGAGTTCACGGCAGGAGCAACGCAAGCATGAGGTCGAGAGTGGACAATGACAGTGTGGAGGTGGGGCAGCCCCACAGCGCGCATGAGGTCAAAAGGGGCACAATGACAGAGTGTGGAGGTGGCAAAAACAGGGTAGGTAAAAAGGTGGCAAATGAGATTGTGGAGGTCACGGCAGCGTAGCAGCGCATGAGGTCAGGTGGCACTGACAGGTGTGGGGAAACTGCAGGAGCAAGCAGCAGCCTGAGGTCGAGAGTGGCACAATGAAAAAGTGGGGAGGTGCGGCATAAAAACCAGCAGATGAGATCAGAGAGTGGCCAATGACAGTGTGGAGGTGACGGCAGCAGCCACAGCGCGCATGAGGTCAGAAGTCCCAAAATGACGGGTGGGGGGGCAAAAAAGGAGTAGGTAACAGAGTGGACATGTCAGATTGTGGAGGGTCAGGGCAGCAGCATAGCAGCGAATGAGGTCGCAGTGGCACAATGACGAGTGTGGAGGGAATGAGGAGAAACCGCAGCAGCATGAGGTCGAGGGGGGCCACAATGACTTCTGGAGGTTGCAAAAAAGGAGTAGGCCACAGAGGGGGCACAATGACAGAGTGTGGAGGTCAGGAGGAGCAACGGCAGCATGGGGTCAAGTGGCAAAGACAGTGTGGAGGTGACGGCAGCAGCCACGCAGCAGCATGAGGTCAGCAGTGGCCAATGAAGGTGTGGAGGGGGGAAAAAAACAGGAGTGGACAGAGGGCAAAAATTGTAGTTTGTGGGGTCATGCAGGGCAACAGCAGCAGCATGAGGTCAGACGTGGCCAATGCAGAGTGTGGGGTCACTGCAGGAGAACAGCGCGCATGGGTCGAGAGGGCCAATGACACAGTGCGGAGGTGAGGCATCAACGCAGCAGCGCATGAGGGTCAGGAGGGGCACAATTACAGAGTGGGAGGAGGCAAAAACAGGAGTGGGCCAATAGTGGCACAATGACGAGTGTAGGGCACAGCAGCAGCCAAGAAGCAGCATGAGGTCAGACGGGTGGCACAATGACATTTGGGGGGTTGCAAAAAAAGGAGTAGGCCACAGGTAAAATGCAGAGTGTGGAGGTCATGGGGGAGTAAAAAGCAGCGATGGGGTCAGGAGGGGCCCAAAATGACAGTGTGGAGGGGACGGCAGAAAGCAAGCAGCAGCAGGGTCAAAAAGTGGAAAATTCAGAGTGTGGTGTGGCAAAAACAGGAGTGGGTAAAAGAGGGGGGACAATGTCGTTTGTGGAGGTCACGCGCAGCCTTGCGGCAGCATGGGTCAGCAGTGGCACAATGACAGGTGTGGAGGGCAGAGGAGAACAGAAACAGCATGGGTCAGAGAGTGGCACAATGACACGTGCCGAGGTGCGGCAAAAAGTGAGCAGCGTTGGGGCAGAGAGTGGCAAAATTACGGTGGGGAGGGGCAAAAACAGGAGTAGGCCCATAGTGGCACAATAAAAGGTGGAAGGGCACAGCAGCACCCAAGCAGCGCATGAGGTCGAAGTGGCACAATAAATTCTGGGGTTGCAACAAAAGGGTGGGCCCACAGAGGGGACAATGACAGAGTGTGGAGGTCATGGCGGACAACAGCAGCAGATAGGTCAGAGGTGGCCAAATGACGTGTGGGGTGACGGCAGCACCCACGCAGCGATGGGTCAGACAGGGGCCAATGAAGAGTGTGATGTGGAAAAAACAGGGTGGGTCAAAGAGTGGGCAATGTCAGATTGTGGGGTCCAGCAGCGCCATGCGGCAGAGGGGGGTAGACGTGGCACAATGACAGATGTGGGGGCACTCCCGGGAGCAACGCAACAGATGAGGTAGAGAGTGGACAATGCACAGTGCCGGGTGACGGCATAAACATAGCAGCGCAGCATGGGCAGGAGTGGCGCAATTACGAGTGTGGAGGGGGCAAAAAAGGATAGGCCTATAGTGGCACAATAAAGAGTGGGGAGTCCGGCAGCAGCCACAGCAGCGCAGAGGTAGGCAGTGGCACAATGACATTCTGGAGGTGGCAAAAACAGGAGTAGGCCAAAGAATGGCACAATGACAGAGTGTGGGGGGCACGGCAGGAGCAACAGCAGCAGCATGAGATCAGAGAATGGCACAATGGCACAGTGTGGAGGTGACGACATCAACAGCAGCAGCAGCAGCATGATGTAAGAGAGTGGCACATGGACAGACTGTGGAGGTAGCAAAAACAGGAGTAGGCTACAGAATGGCACAATGACAGAGTGTGGAGGGCTGGCAGGCCAAGCAGAAGCATGAGGTCAGACAGTGGCACAATGACAAAGTGTGGAGGTCACGGCAGCAGCCACAGCAGCAGCATGTGGTCAGAGATTGGCACAATGACAGAGTGTGGAGGTGGGTGGCAATACCAGTCCCTGGTAAAGATGGTGGTACGCAGATGGAGCAACTAGCAGCAGATGTGTGGCATCAGACGGGTGGCGGCATCAGAATAGTGGCTGAGGCAGCTGGTTAGAATCCAGACTCATTTTTCAAAGTTTTGGTGAGGTGTCATGGCTGATTAATCTGATACCTAAAAACTTGGTGTGTGGAAATCCTGGCCGATCCTTGCCTGATTATCTTGACAAGGTCAGTCACTCCACTTTTTCCGGTGGAAAAGGGGGTTCTCCTTGGGATAACGATGGCCCCCGCCACACTGAACACCCAATCTGATGCCACACTACTGGCTGGGCAGGACAGATTCTCCACTGCAAACTCTGCAAGTTGCGGCCACACATCCAGTTTGGCAGCCCAGTAGTCCAGCGGATCTTCTAACTGGTGTGGCAGAGTGCGCCCAAGTAGGCGACCACCTGTTGGTTCAGGGTCTCCCCCAGGTCCTGCTGCTGCTGCTGGTGGGGTGCCCTACTCACTGGGGGGTGAAGGAAGCTGCTCATCAGCGACTCCAGACTTAGGTTGCTGCTGATGGAGCTGGTACTGCTCCTACCCCCCCACCTTCCCACAGCAGCCGCGGCAGTGGTACGTGAGCGCTGAGGAACCCCCCCGGTCAGACCTGTCAGAGGATGGACCATGCTGCACATAGGCAGCGGCCAACTGACTACGGAGGATTTCTCTATAGTATTTGAGTTTGTCCTCCCTCTCAGCAGCTGGAAAAAAGGCTCACATTTTGGACCAGTAGCGAGGGTCTGCAATAGGATGTAAATGATAAGAATTAATGTGTCTTATTAGCTGTGATATAAAAATACGTGTCTTTTGCCTCATTAATATACCTTGTATCCAGCAGTGTTCGGGAAAATACTTTGGGAAAGTATTTTAAATACAAAATACTTATGACTGAAGTATTTTAAAAAACCCAAATACTAAATACTTTAATCCCAATGTATTTTTTATACAATTACTAAATACTCATTCAATAGTATTTTCCAAATAATAAAATAGTTGAAAAATGTAAACAAAAAAATTTATAAAAAAAAAAAATGGATCAGAGGTCCTTTAGCCCTAGGATTAGCATCTACCCCGCAGATATCTCAGTGGCCAGGATTCATTGTGTCTGACTCCTATAGAAGATGTCTGTCACATGGAGGAGAGGATGCTACAGTAAAGAGAAACATACAGGTACCTTCCTTTAGTTACTATGCCTATTAATGTCAGGCATTTGGGGATATTAATTTAGTTTCAGTAACTCCATGTGCTTCACATTAATAGCAGTTTACCCCATCATGTCCCTCATATTAACCCCCGTGTGCCCTATATAAGGGTTATTAATATGTGAGACACATGGGGGTACTAATAAAGGACCTTAATTATGAAGATACCTAATTATTACCTCCATGTCTCTCACATATCAGTAACTCTTATTTGAGGCACACAGGGAGTTAATGTGAAGGACATGATGGGGTTAACTGCTATTACTATGAGGCACATGGAGTTACTAAGCTGTAATGCAGGTGACCAGACTATTTATCTGCAATGGTGGATTTCCCCCCTTACTCGAGACAATACGTTTTCCCAGTTTTTTGTGGTAAAATGAGGGGTCTCGGCTTATATCCGGGTCGGCTTATACTCGAGTATATACGGTCATTTTACGGAATGGATTACGCGATCGGGATGATTAAAAACTAAAAATAAATCACGCTTCACTACAAGGCGGACTTGCATTGCTGGAACGCGCTGGAATTTTCCCTCCCCTCATCGCAACTCGCACGAGATACGAGAAACGAGAGTGATGACGTGACTCGCGCTGTATTTTTTTTTTTAAATGCGGTGAGGCGGGTTATTTAAATTACAACATTTGTTTTGAATTTAAAAAAGTAATTAAAATACTTAAAATACTTCCTAAAAGTATTTTAATTACAATTACAAAATACTGAATAAAAAAAGTATTTTGATTACAAAATACAAATACCTGACAAGAATTTTAAATAATATTTTAATTACTTGTATTTTAAATACTCCCAAACACTGGTATCCAGTCTATATAAGATATATATTTGTATCAAGTATAATCACTGTATTTAGGTATCTCAGTATGAGGGCAGCTGTCATAGTACACCACAGTAGTAGTCTATTTTTGCTTAACCTTTGGTGACCCCTGCCTGACTTGGTAGTTTAAAGCTAACTTCCCCCCACGGTACTGATCAGAAGCTGATATCATACATTTCTTCGCAAGTATTCTTATACCATCCCATGTATGGAAGGTAAGATAATTCTGAAGTCTCTGGTAATGCTGACTATACCACTTAGACTTAAGGGATGCCATGTTTGGGCAACCTGAGAGTTAAGGGAGACAGCTCTGACTAGGATAAAAAGGCTTGTTGTGCCATTGAGAGGGAGCTTCAGCTGGGGGCATGCAGTTGCCCAGCACCCCTGCTGTGGTCATCGAACGAAATGGGGGTACATTTGGTACCTAGGGGCTCCCCGTTTCACCTTGTACGAACTATGCATCGATAACATCTGTAACTGCAGCTAAGTATCAGTCTGTTCCTTGTTTTATGTAATAAACCTTTCATTTTTTATATATTCTGCCTGATTGTAATTAATTTCTTGACCGCCAATCAATCACCCGCTTACAGGGTCCAAGAGGGTGGAGAGCCAGCAGTCATCCATCTGCTGGCTATATCACTATCGCGCCTTCCTGCCATTTTGGCAGGCCAGCAAAACAGCTGACAAATAGAGCAGGGTGAATGTGTGTTGCGACGTCATGACTGGATGTGTAGTGTTGCGATTGGCTGGAAAATCACATGACCTCGTTTTTACATAGAACAGGCCGTTTCCTGTTCAGCCTCAGTTTCTCCTCATCGTCTCAGAGCAGTAAGGACGTGCGCTCTGCTTGTGTCCAAACAGTCAGACGAAATTATTGATATTTCTCACAGAGAGACAAACCTTTACTATTAGCCTGTTATCCTTACCAATTTAGTTAGATTAAGATTGAAGACATTTTATATATTTAGGTTAAGAATTTTTAAAACTAGATGCATCTACGGCTGTACAGTCCCGGGGGAGTGCGGGGGGAGGGGGGACCCCCGCGGCGAACACCAGACAAGCTCTGATAAAGATACTGATAATAGTTCACCAGGACATTAGTGTAGACATTGCACTGCAATAGCTATTATTAACAGTTTCTATTGAAATAACTTTCCTGGATATTGGGCAGCCGACCTAGTAGGATACACATTCTTTTTCTAGTAACTTGCGGTTCTCTTGTTATGGTTTGGCAAACTCCCACTTTTATATCCTCGTATACATTTCGATAGGTGTTCATTTGCAATTTTGGCCCATTCCACCTTTGTTGATATATCACCTTGCACTTAAATTTGAATCCAGCAATTTTATAGTCACCACAGATGATTTGAAAGGTGCCAAAAATATCTTGTATTATACAATACATAATAGATACGTGTTTTTTTGACTTTGGCGCACTACAGCTTTGTCATTGAGGCACTTGCACTTAAATCTGAATCCAGCAATTATTATAGTCACCACAGTGAATTGAAAGGTGCCAAAAATATCTTGTAATTATACGAATACATAACAGATACCCCCCCTGGTGGGTGAGGTAGGGGTTTTTTGAACTTTGGCGCAGCCAGCAATGTTCACTGAGGAGCTGCAACTAAATCTGAATACAGCAATTTTATAGTCACCAAGGTGAGTTTGAAAGGTCGCAAAAATATCTGAAATATACGAAACATAACAGATACGTTTTTTGTGAACTTTGGCGCACTACAAGCTTTGTTCATTGAGGCAGCTTGCACTGTAATCTGAATACAGCAATTTTTGTAGTCCACCACATGTGAATTGAAAGGTGCAAAATATCTTGTTTATACGAATACATAACAGATACTGTTTTTTGACTTTCGCTCACTACAGCTTTTTGTTCACTTAAGGCAGCTTGCACTTTAAATCTGAAATATATCAATTTTTATAGTCACCACAGGTGAATTGAAAGGTGCCAAAATATCTTGTATTATACGAATACATAACAGATATTTGTTTTTTGACTTTAGGCGCCACTACAGCTTAGTTCATTGAGGCAGCTTGCACTAAAATTTGAAATACAGCAATTTGTAGTCACCACAGGTTGAATGATATGTGCCAAAAATACCTTTTATTATCCAAATACAGTTTTCTGATTACGTGTTTTTTCACTTTAGCGCAGGCCAGCTTGTGTTGATAGATCTACTTTGCAGTTAAATTTGATACAGCAAGTTTGATAGTCACCACAGGTGAATTGAAAGGTGCCAAAAATACCTTGTATTAGCCGATACCTGTTCAGATACGTGTTTTTTCACTTTGGCGCAGGCCAGCTTTGTTTGATAGATTCTACTTTGCAGTTATATTTGAATCCAGCAATTTTGTTTTTGATTGGAGGGATTGAGAATAGCTGTGATTTGCCGTCTTTTAATAAAAGACTTCCAAAACTCTTCCATACTTCTCCAATTTTTAATATGTGTCTGAACATGGAGCGAATTCAGGTGGTAAGCGACAAAGAGGGGGGGTAGGACATGGGGTAGAGGTACAAGAGAAAAGGGGCTCCTTCCATTGCTGGCGACAACAACAACCATGCCAGCGTATCGTCAGTTGCAGGACCGTCAGTCCCTGTCATCGCTGGGTCAGGGCGTTGGAAATCTCGTAACGAACAGTGGTCACCAATCGTTTCCTTCAGTGGTTAATGCAACTAGCATCCAGCAGTTATACCTCCTCGTCCTCCCAGTACCACTGGCCACAATGTCGTCATCAGCAATCACCACCTCCGTCCACATGAAAGCAGCCAATGTCAACCTCGTGTACCCATCCACTGTGGATAATCCATTTTCTGAAGACCCTCTTTGATTGCCAAAAATGCGGTTGGTTCAGAAAGGCATGTTAAAGATCAAGAGGCCAAAGAGGATGATTTTATCTGCTCTGACGCCCAGTTACTTATTGCATCAGAGGAGAAGAAGGAAGCCGGTCATCGGCAAAAATCCCGGCGTTCGCAACGCTTTTTGCATCCCTCTTGCTTGTAGCCCGCAGCTCCTCGGATCAGATGTCCAGTACGAAGAAGTCACTGTGTTGATGATGATGATGACGACAATGCAGATCCAACGTGTTCTTTTCAGCAGAAATTGCTTGCGAGCGCTTCATCACTGACGAGGAGAATACGATGGGGTAGTTTTTTGGCAGTACGGGTTCATCCGCCTCAGAAAAGGGGAGAGGGCGTCGCAGGAAGTCCGCTGATATGATTGCGCCAGTCACGGTCAGCGCAAACCCCGCTCCTCCGCTTATCGCCGTCAAAAAGGTCCATGACCTCTCAAGCTGGGCCCTGTCTTTGACCAGCCTCTGATTCACCCAGCGATGTCATATGCCGCCCTATGCCGTACACGCATAAGTATAGGGCAAGAACCTAGGTTGTTAACCACCACCAACATGTCTAGTCACATGCAGGGAATGCATGATTTTAAATAGAGGCAACACTTGGGCCAAAAAAGGCCAGACTGACGCCGGCCTTCAACCACAGTCACACCCTCTGTCTCCGCCTCCTCCTCCTCTCGCCACCACCAAGCGTTCTCTCAGCTCCTTTCTCTCAGAGTCATTGAATCAGGGAAATTCAGCCTCCTCATCCAGCTCCACCTTCGCCCGGAGTACCCAGCAGCACCACCATAGACACCATACCTACCCCTTCTCCTTCCGCCAGTTTTGACGACCTGCACGCCGTACAGCGGCCAGTCTAACAGCCCAGCCTTCTGTATTCCATAGTTTGGAGCATTACGAAACACATTAACTCAAACCACCCAAAGCCAAAAGCCTGGAATGTCTTCATTGCCAGCTTTTTGGCCTTGGCAATGTTGCCTTTCTGTCTGGTGGACCACAAATGGGTTTCCAGCCATGTCATGGGCCTTTGCCTGTCCCCATACCATATGCCGAGCACAGGCATTTCTTTGCCAGAAAAGCCAGTCCCTGCCCCTGGCCAGCCACGTATCATATAAAATTTCAGCAGGTTTTTGTTACTTCATCTGATGGGCTGAAAAAAAGTCCATCTGCACCACCGACTCATGGACTAGTAAGCACGCAAGCCTATATCTCGTTAGCAGCTCACTGAGGGTGAGCTGGTGTGGATTCCTCAGGGGGTGACGGTGGCTCTCAGGGCTCGCACACGCCTCTTCAAAACCCGCAGGGATGAGTGCAGGGATCTTTTCCCCAAGGTCCTCTGTGGCCTCAAGTTCCCAGATAAACCAGGCGTGTTGGAAAATTAATCTTTTCCCTTGGAGACCGTCCACACACAGGCAGGAGCTGCGGACGCTCTCCGCAACGAGACCGAGCGCTGGCTGGGTGCCAGAACCTTTGTGCCAGGCAAGGTTGTGTTGGTGGATAACGGGGAAAATCTTCTGGCCGCCCTTAAGATTCGGTAGGATGAGCACACCCTTTGCCTGGCACATGTTCATGAACCTTTGTCTCCAGAAATTCAAAGAGCTTACCCGGGTCTGGACTGCCTGCTGAGGACGGCTCAAAGTCTAAGTTCGCACTTCCACCGTTCGCACCCTGCTTCGTCCCACCTGCAGCAGCGCAATGCCATTACGCAGTACGAAGTGACACATGGCCTAACAACCAGCTTGCGACCTCGGTGTTGAGCCACGATAGTTGGAGGACAGGTGAAAGAGCTCTGCACCATCCTTGCCAGTTTTGAAGAAGCAATCAAAATGTTCAGTGCGGAACAATGCCCCATGTCAGCATGAGCATTGTGGTGATCTTAGTTCTGAACGATCATTGGACAAAACTCTGAAACAACAGGTCCCGCCAGCGACGGAGGAGGAGACGACCAACAGATGCGACACGGAGCCTTTCCTCTCCGTCAACATCCACAAGGCCCGACAGTTTTTCACATTCATCGGTCTTCCAATAGGCGTAGGTTCGGGGGTCCTAGACTATGCAAGAGTGCGCACCAGCTCTCAGGTGCATCATCTCAGGCAAGTCAGGGCTGTGTTGAAGCTGTGCCAGAGGCAGCGAGGAGGAAGAGAGAGGAGAGGTAGGAGGAGGTGGTATTCAAGACACCGATGTTACCGAGAAGTCCCTGCCTTGGAAAGAGGTTGCGCGAAGGGTTTTGAGGCGGAGGAGGGAAGATGAGGAAAATCAGTTTGCTAGTGCCCCTTGAACCAGAGGCTTGGTAATTCAAGGCTCCATCTCTCACATGAGTGCTTGGATGCTCCATTTCCTCCAACAGATCCACACATAAGCCATCAAAATGAACAACAGTTCTGATTGCGGTCCACCCTCCTGGATCCCCGTGTACAAAACAAAACTCTGCACTTTCCTTTCCACCACCAAATAGAGAGTAAAATGCAGGAAATGGAGACCTGCTTGATTGATCAACCTGGAGACATCTGTTGCGTCCTGCTTCACGTTCCCCAAATGTCACTGTGGAACAACATCAGCGACGTGACAGCAGTAGAGTGCCAATATGCGTATCGGCAGCAGCAGGCAAAGGTGGCAGAAGCCTAATGTGACTTCTGGCAATCTTTGTTTACCACCTCACCAATGCATGCAAGCTCTAGGCGACACACTCCAACACAACAGAGACCACTTAAGAACTCATGGTGCACGGCTATCTGCGGCCAGACACCTGATTTTTGTTTGTGTCCGGACCCAATAGACTTCTGTGGTATCCCAAAATGGACGAATGGCCCGATGCTGGCTCTCACGCCATATAGGTGTTGTCCTGCCCAGCAGCCAGCGTCCAATCTGAGCGACCTTCAGCACAGCTGGAGTGAGTCTTAAGACAAACGCGATCCGGCTTCCACAGATATGTGGATCGTTTGACTTAGTCATCAAGATGATCAGGCATGGATCTCTGATTGATGTGTGACGCCAATTGCCGAGGTCACACGATAGTTGCCATCCTACTTCACATTCTCTTAAACAGAAATGGTCCCCTTGAAAAATGTTTTTTAAAAAAATGTTCATTTTCTTACAGCAATTTTTTATTCTCTTTTCCCAACAGTTCATTTTCTGATTTGCTGTGAGAACTGTAAACAGACAGCAAGGTTTCATGACAACCGTATTCCAATTACTCACTTGTATCTTTAGAAGTTCCGCACTTGTCAATGTTTTGAGGACATGTTGCTGTGAGATACAGCAATAATCATGTCCTTTGGACAGAATTGTGGCTATAAGTGGCATTTCCCTCACAAATTTTGAATAGGGGCTGAGAAGTCATATTTTATAATTTTTTGGGGTCAATGTAGCTGTGAGATGACAGCAATAATCATGGTCCTTTGTGAACAGAAATGTGCTTCAAAGGGCATTTCACCTTCACAATTTTTAATAGTGGCTGAGAAGTCATTTATAATTTTTTGGGTCATAGCTGCTTTGAAATGCAAGTCAATACTACAGGTCCTATTATTAAAATAAAATGTTTGTTTCTAACAGACATTTTTTCTTAACAATAATCCAAAGTGGCTCAAGAGGTCATGCTTTGTAATTTTGAGGGCCATTTGCTTTGAAAATGCAGCTATACTACAAGGTCCTAATTATAAAAAAAAGTTGTTTCTAACAGACATTTGTTCTTCACAATTTGGGTCAAAGTGGCTCAAGGGTGATGGTGCAGTCAGAAAAGTGAATAGGTAGGACACTGTTAATGCACATATTGCAAAATGACTTGTTTTTTGCGCTAACAGATCTTTAGCATAGAGCTATCATCCCTGTATGGAGACAACTCCATTAAATACAATTAAAAAAAGAGAATCAAAGACATGGTGGGATTCCATCCAATTTTAAAATGATTTTTCTAGAATTCAACTACTAAAAACTTGCATGTACAAAATATCTGGTAAAAAAATTCCTCTGATTGTCAAGGGAGGTAGAGGAAAACTTGACCAGATGTAGTTTATTTGCATAGGACAATAGGAGTATGGAACACGGACAGAGAAGCAAAGTACAGTGACAATTTCCTCCCAAGCACTTTGAGTAAAATGAGAAAAGGGCACCTGGTTGGAAACTGAGCGTTCACCCACCAGTTTTTCCAAAGTGAAGCTCATGACCGCACTCATACGGAGGGGCAAGCGCTACCCAGGACAGGGACAGTAAATGTCAGTGAAACTAAAATGGTGTTTTGAAAGACTCTTTTTCGGCACTTTTTTAACTTGGTCAGACAGGTTTTTTAAATGTCATTCTGCGGTACAGTACAGACATAGTCAATTTCCATTGAAACGAAAATGGGTGGTTGTAAAGACTCATGTTTCCGGCACATTTTAATCTGTGGTCAGACAGTTTGTGGCTCATGCGTGGCCCAGGTGACAGGGACAGTATATGTCCATTTGAAACTAAAATGAGGCTTCTTTGAAAAGACCTCCTTTTCAGGCACGTTTGAATCTGGGGGTCATGCAGGTTTGGGGCTCTGCTGTGCCCAGGACAGTATATGTCCATGTCCAGTTTCAACTAAAATGGTGTTTGAAAGCTCCTTTTTTACGTCAATTTTTAAATGTGGGGTCATGCAGTTTTGGGGGCTCATGCTGTGGCCCAGGACAGGTATATGTCCCAATGTCCAATGAAAAACTTAACTGTGGTATGAAAGACTAATTCCTTTTTCCGGCACTTTTGAATCTGGGGTCATGCAGGTTTGGGGCTCATGCTGTGGCCGGCAGACATTATAGTCAATGTCCATGAAACTAAAAGGGTGGTGAAAGACCCCTTTTTTCCGGCACTTTTTTAATCTAGGGGTCATGCGGGTTTTTGGGGCCATGTTTGGGGCCCCCGGACAGGGACAGTATATGTCCAGTGAAAAAAAAGGGGTGGTTGAAAGACCCTTTTTCAGGCATTTTTGAATCGGGGGGCATGCAGGTTTGGGCTCTGCTGTGGCCCAGGACGGAATAGTAAATGTCCATGAAACAAAAATGGGGGGTTTAAAAGACCCCTTTTTCCCCCGGCATTTTTAAATCTGGGGGTCGACAGATTTAATGGTCATTCTCGGTCAGGACGATTAGTCAATGTCCAGTTAAACAAAAAATGGGGGTTGAAAGACTCCTTTTTCCCGGCATTTTTAAAAAATGTGGGGGTCATGCGGGTTTTTGGGGGGGCTCATGCTGGGGCCCAGGACAGGATATCAACCCAAATAAACTAAACTGGGGGTTGAAAACCCCTTTTCCCGGGCATTTTTTTAAATCGGGGGGGTCATGCAGGTTTGGGGCTCATGCGTGGCCCAGGACATGTATATCAAGTCCATGAAAAAAAGGGTGGTTGAAAGACCCCTTTTTTCCGGCACTTTTAAATCTGGGGTCATGGCAGGTTGGGCCACTGCGTTCCAGGACAGGGATATTCAATGTCGATGGCCAACGCAATCGCTCAACACTAGCTGGATAGTGACTATTCGGCTGTCACTAACCAGGCAGGCAAAAGCAGCTGCGGGCCACTGCACAAGTGACTCTGAGTGACTCCCGCCCCCTTCCCCAGAAAACTGCCACGGTGCTTGCGGGTCATCTGCCTCGCCTTCCTCATCTCCATCAACCTCCTCCAGCTGCTCCTGCTCCTGCGCTCCTGTCACCTGGGTAGAAAAACCACTAATTTCGCCAGACAATGATTGTGGTCCAATGTCCTCCTCCTTCTCCTCCAGTTCAGTTCCCAACGGACTCATGTGGCTGCGAGATGTAGTCGCCACGTCTCCAGTCCCCTGCAAAGACAGATTTTTCAGCATCTTCCTCCAGGACATGAAACAGTGGAATGACGTTATTAATCCCGTAGTCCTGGCCACTGACAAATAACGTCACCTCCTCAAACGGCCGCAGCAAATGGCAGGTGTCACGCATGAACTGCCACTGGCTGACATCAAAGTTACACAGGGGAGTACTCCTGTCCGCCTGGATCATCATAAAATCATTAATGGCCTTTCTCTGTTCATACACTTGGTCTAACATGTGCAGGCAAGAATTCCAATGGGTGGAAACATTGCAAATCAGCGTGTGTTGGGGGAGACCGTTCTGCCGCTGCAACTCGAGGAGGATGTGCCTGGCTTTGTAGGAATGGATGAAGTGCATGCACAGTTTCCTGGCCATTTTCAGAATGTTCTGAAGATCTGTGAAAGACTTCAGGAACCTTTTCACAACCAGATTGAACACGTGCGCCATGCATGGCACATGGACCATCCCTCCTCGGTGCAGCGCGGACACCATGTTACTCCCAGTGTCCGTCACCATGGTTCCGATTTGCAGTTGGCGCAGAGAAAGACACACATCAATTTCTTGCTGCATGGCGCGTAGCAGTTCCTCAACTGTGTGACTTCGTTCGCCCAGAAAAGACAGATGTAGAACTGCGTGACACCGCTGTGCCCTACACATGTGGTATGGAGCCGCACTTGTGGAGGCTGAGATCGTGGTGGTGGAGGAGGAGGAGGTGGACATTGGCGCAGGAGCAGCAGTTTGACAACGTGGAGGAGAAGGCGGCGTCTCCTGTCGAAGTTGTTGGTGTGGCTGGAAAGGAAGCACATTCACCCAGTGGGCCGTAAAGGACATGTACTGGCCCTGACCATAGTTACAGCTCCACACGTCCGTGCTGCCGTGTACCTTGGAACAAACCAATAAGCTCAAGGACTGGCCCACCTTCTGTTCTACATATTTGTGAAGGGCTGGTACTGCCTTTTTGGAAAACAAATTACGGCTTGGAACTCTCCACCTCGGCTCGGCACAGGCCATTAGTTCTCTGAATGGTGCAGAGTCCACCATTTGGAAAGGGAGGGACTGCAGTACCAACAGCTTGGACAGGAGCATGGTCAGCTTCTGCACCTTAGGATGGCTGGACGCATACTGTTGTCTCTTTGCAATCAACTAGTTGAATGGCTGCTGGTGCCATGAGTAGCGAGGAGCAGGAGCATCTGGACCGGGAGATGATGGCAAAGAGAAACAGCAACCTTCTGCAGAGGTGGTGGAGCCTTGACTAGTTGCAATGGCATGCGTGCCACTGGGCGCTGCTGCTGCTGTTGCTGCGGCGACAGGATGGACCACCACATCTGAGCCACATTTCTCCCAGGCCACCGGATGGTGATGCTGCATGTGTTGACGCAGGGCCATGGTGTCATCGTTAGCTCCCTGGCCATGCTTCACTTTCTGCCCACAGATTCTACATATACCCATATTCGGCTCCTCCGGTGACTTAGCAACGAACTGCCACAACGCCGAGTAGCTGATTTTACCGCAGACGCTCTGCACTGTGTGACTACGGCCGCCGCTGCCTCGCTGTGCCCCTGTGCCGCTACTTTCTTGGACCTGCAAAGCGGGTTTTCTACCCCGTGGCCGCTTGGCTCCTGACCTCACACTGCTGCTACCCTGCTGACTCACGGCCACACAACCCACTTGTTGGCTGCGCCGCTGCCTGACGCGCAAGCTGACGCCCTCTTCTCCTGACGATGATGAAGCCCTTGCTTCACCCGGCTCCCAAGTGCAGTCGGCTACATCATCATCTATTTGTGTTTCATCGTCACTGCTGTTCTCATCACCGGTCTTGGTATGCCGAGGCTGAACCCTCACAACATGACCTCCTATGCCACTCTCCACATCTATACTTTGCCGCCTACTGAAGAAGCAGGGGATATTGGCCCCATTTCTTCGCTGCCAAGTAGCTGCTGACTGCCCTCCTCAAATTGTTCATCCTCGCTATATAGTGGCGCTGAGCCCAGACCACATAGTAGATCTCTGGCTGAGGGAACCGGATGGGACAGAGGCGGGTTGAGGACAGGTGAGGGCCGCTGACCCGCTCCCAGGCCATGCCAACTAAGGGTTGTGTCTGACGTTCCCACCGACTCCTGGCTGGGGTTGTCAGATGTTATCTGGGAGGAAGTGGATGACCTAGCCAACCAATCAAGAACCATTGGGTTGCTGAACAACACACGGCCGCTAGATGACAGCGGCAGTTGTGGCTTCATCGAGTGACCCCTGCTGTGACGTCCCCTTGCTGTGCTGCGACCTGGGCCTGCTCCAGGAATGTTTGTGCCACTGCCACTCGCAGGTGAAGAGCCTGCCACCTCTCTCTCTGTCATACTGTTTGTTCTAAAATGTACAGACACTGTTTGATGAAGATATCTGTATATGATAAATACACACCCTGTATTTGACTCCAAATGAACCCAGTAACATGCTTGGGTAACCCTTGGATATAAATTGCGCTCCACAAATGGGCAGGAAAAATTGACTTGTATGTGCCGTTTAAAACCCTATGTATTTTACTGAATATAAAAGCACAAACAGGCTTAATTAACCTTCGGAAATGAATAAAGCTACAGAATTTCTTCTGTGGCAGTGAAAAACAAAGTTTCTTTACTGAGTACAACTGCAGAAAAATACTTAATTAACCCTTGGATGTAAATTGCGCAAAAGAATTGAGCAGCCAAAAATTACCAGCTTTGTAGCGTGTTACAATGGTGTGTTTTTTACGCTACACAACAAGAGGAAAACTTATAATTAACCATCGCTTGTGAATTATGCTAGAGGAACAATGTCTTTTTTGGCGGTGAAATAAACGGTTTCTTTTAGTCACCACAGCAGCAGAACAACGCTTAATTAACCCCTGGATGTAAATTGCGGAAAACAATTGAGCAACCACAAACTACCAGCTTTGTAGCGTGTTACAATGGCGTGTTTTTTTACGCTACACAACAAGAGAAAAACTTGTAATTAACCTTCGCTTGTGAATCATGCTACAGGAAAAATGTCTTTTTTGGCGGTGAAATAAATGGTTTCTTTTATTCAACACAGCAGCAGAACAATGCTTAATTAACCCCTGGAAGTAAATTGCGCCAAACAATTGAGCAACCACAAACTAGCAGCTTTGTAGCGTGTTACAATGGCATGTTTTTTACGCTACACAACAAGAGGAAAACTTGTAATTAACTTTCGCTTGTGAATTATGCTACAGGAAAAATGTCTTTTTTGGCAGTGAAATAAACGGTTTCTTTTAGTCACCACAGTAGCAGAACAACACTTAATTATCCCCTGGATGTAAATTGCGCAAAAGAATTGAGCAGCCAAAAATGAAGTGGTATTTGTATTGTAAAAGCGCTGTTTCTTTAAATGAATACAACAGGAACAGGCTTAGAAACACCCTTGGATATTCGATGTGCTGTGAGCAGATAGCATTAAAATGTATGTGCAGCTGCACTGGACACACACTGGACTTCAGATCCAATACCCCACAAAATCAGAAATAGAACGTTAAGAGGAGCAGTCTCTGAGACAAGCTGAGACACCTCGCAAAAATCGCTGTATAAAAATGAGTTCTTTAGTATCAGCTATCATAAGCAGCCGCGGCAGCACCTTCTCTAATCAGTACAGTGAGAGCGGTATGAGCTCCCAGCATCACGCCAGTCTCTGATTGGCTTCATCTCTGCTCATGTCATGCAGACTATGCCCTTGTTCCTCCCAGAGTTCTTTGCCCCATGTAACGCCATGTGCTCACAGCCATTTTATCAATGAAAAGCACACTTCTTTCACCCGAAGTACCCCAAAGTTCGACTTCGTTCTGAACCGAAGTTTTCCTGAAATTCTAAACGAATTCCACTTCGTTAGAATCAATTCGCCCATCTCTAGTTGTCAGATGTCATCTGGGAGGAAGTGGATGACCTAGTCAACCAATCAAGAACCCTTGGTTTGCTGGTCAACACACGGCCGCTAGATGACACCGGCAGTTCTGCCCACCGAAAAG
>JAODAL010037976.1:0-39753 GCA_025379985.1 Phyllomedusa bahiana | reverse complement strand
TTCACGGGGCCCGGGCCCCAGCGATAAACAGGCCTACACAGTCCTGCAATTGACGACCCCGGGGCCCATGCGTTTTGTCCCACACAAAAGGGGCGCACCTTCCCCTCGTACCTTTTCCTCCATGTGTTTAACCCCTATTTTGCCCTTACCACCTCATTCGCTCCATTTTGGGTTTTTTATAAAAATTTGAAAAGGAAAGGGAAATTTTTTGGAAAGTCTCTTTTTTTAAAAGCGACAAACACAGCTATTTTCAAACCCCTTTCTAATCAAAACAAAAATTGCGGGGTTTCAAAATTTAACGGCAAGGGTGCCCTATCAACAAATTTGGGGAAAACCTTGGGCCAAAAGTCCCCAAAAAACCATTGTTTTTGTTTTGGGTTTTTACAAACGGATTTTTGCCCCTTTTCAATTCACCTTGGTGATATTAGAATTGCTGTTTTTAAGTTTTACGTGGATGCTGCGTAAAATGAACAAAGCGGGGTGCACAAAAATTTCAAAAAACCGTATCTTTTATGTTTTCGTTTTAATACACGGTTTTATTGCACCTTTCAATTCACCTGGGGGGACTTTTGAATTGCTTTTTTTAAAATTTTTTTTCGTGGATCTGCTTTCAATGAAAAAAAGCTTGGGGTGTGAAAATTTCAAAAAACACATATTTTGTTATTTTTTTGTATAATACACGGTTTTTTTTTGCACCTTTAAATTCCCCTGTGGTGACTTTAAAAATTCCCTGTTTTAAGATTTTACGTGGAAGTTTCTTTCAATGAACAAAGGGGGGTGCGAAAAAAAGTCAAAAAACACGTTTTTCTGGGTTAGGTTTTCGTATAAATACCGGTATTTTTTGCCCCCTTTTTCCAATTAAACCTTGGTGATTTTTGAATTGCTTTTTAAAAAATTTTACTTGGTTGCTGCGTCAATGAAAAAACCCGGGGGGGGCCCAAAAGTAAAAAAATAGTTTTGTTTTGTTTTCCTAATTATACAGGGTTTTTTTTTGAAACCTTTTAAAAATTCCCACCTTGGTGACTATAGAATTGCGTTTTAAGATGTTATTTGGAGCTGCGTCAATGAAAAAAGTTTGGGGCCAAAAGTCCAAAAAAACAATTACCCTGTTTTTGTTTTTTTATTTTCCCGGGGGTTATTTTTTTGGGCATTTTAATTCAGGGGTATTAAAATTTGCTTTTTTAAATTTACGTGGATGTTTCGTTAATGAACAAAGCTGGGGGTTGGGGCCCAAAAAATCAAAAAACAGGGGATCTGTTTTGTTTTAGTTTTAATACACGGATTTTTTTGAAAACCTTTAAATTACCCCTGTGGTGAATATAAAAATTGCTGTTTTAAGACTTACGGGGATGCGCCGTCAATTTAAAAACCAAAAGTGGGTGCGAAAAAGTCAAAAAACAGTCCCAGTTATGTTTTTTTTGAAATAATACAGGGTTTTTTTTTGCACCTTTTAAATTTCCCTGTGGTGACTATAAATTGCGGGATTTAAGATTTACTGTGGATCTGCGTCAATAAACAAAGCTGGGTGCCAAAAGTAAAAAAAACACGTATCTTTTTAAGGGTTTTTGTATAATACACGGTTTTTTTTTGCACCTTTAAAATTCCCACCTGTGGTG
This sequence comes from Phyllomedusa bahiana, assembly GCA_025379985.1. Taxonomy (NCBI): domain Eukaryota; kingdom Metazoa; phylum Chordata; class Amphibia; order Anura; family Hylidae; genus Phyllomedusa; species Phyllomedusa bahiana. The sequence goes on along the minus strand of JAODAL010037976.1, from coordinate 38,137 downwards.
CCTATAAAATTTGCTTTTTTTAAGATTTCCCGGGTGGATCCTGCGTAAAGGGGAACAAAGCTGGGGTGTGCAAAAGTAAAAAAAAAAACACTTTTCTGTTATTTTTTCCCTATAATACACGGTATTTTTTGCCCCCTTTCAATTAAACCTGTGGGGGAATAAAATTTTTGCTTTTTTTAAAGATGTAGTGGAAGCTGCTAAAAAGAACAAACCCGGGGTGCGCAAAAAGTAAAAAAAAACATGTATCTGTTTTTTTTCCGAAATAATACCCCGGTTTTTTTTTTGAAAACCTTTTAAAATTCACCTGTGGTGCCCTATAGAATTGCTGTTTTAAGATTTACGTGGAGGGCTGCGAAAAATGAAAAAACCCGGGGTGCGCAAAAATAAAAAAAACATTCTGTTATGTTTTTTTATAATACCCCGGTTTTTTTTTTGCCCCTTTTTCAATTCAACTGTGGTGAATATAAAATTTCTGTTTTAAAAACCTTACGTGGTTTTCTGCGTCAATAAAACAAAGCTGGTGTTGCCCCAAAAGTAAAAAAACACGAAATTTGTTATGTTTTTTTTATAATACACGGTATTTTTTGAAAACCTTTAAATTCCCCTGTGGTGACTAAAAGAATTCCCTGTTTTTAAGATTTAGTGGTGCTGCTTTCAAGGAAAAAAAGCGGGTGCGCAAAAGTAAAAAAAAAAACGTATCTGTTATTTTTGTTTTTTTTACACGGTTTTAATTTTTTTTTTTTTGCCCTTTCAATTCCCCTGTGGGGGACTATAGAATTCCCTGTTTTAAGATTTACGTGGTTGCTGCGTCAAGGGAACAAAGCTGGGGTGCGAAAAAAACCCAAAAAAAAAACACTTTATCTGTTATGTTTTCGTATGATACAGGTTTTTTTTTGGCAACAAAAAACCTGTCTGACTACAAAAATTGTGGTTTGTAATTTAACTGCAAGGGGGAAATATATAACACAGGTGGAAGGGGGAAAAATTTTGAAAATTTGAACACCATTCAAATGTAAACTGAAAATTTAAAAGTGGAGTTTGCCCAAACCCCAAAGAAAACCCTGCAGTTACAAAAAAAGATGTGTATCCAAAATAAGTTCAGGTCCCCAATATCCGGGAAAATATTTCAATAGCAAACTTTTTTAATAAAAAAGATTTTGCAGTGAAAATGTCTACACTAATTCTTGGTGAATTTTAAATCCGGGTGTTTTTTATAGATAGGGGCTTGTCTGTGTTCGCCCGGGGGCCCCCCCCCCCGCGCCCCCCAAACGGGACTTTCCCCAAGCGGTAGAAATGCTGTTTTTAAAAATTTTCCTAGCTAATTTTTAAATCTTAAAATCTTTTTAATAACTTTTTTGGGAAAGGGAATCACGCTAAAAAGAAAGGGGTTTCCTCGTGCGAAAAAATTTAATTTCGCTGAGCTTTTTTGGGCCACACCAGACGAAACGTCCTATTCCTTTGAGACGCCGGGAGAGACCACAGGCTGAACGGGAAAGGGGCTGTTCCCTTTTTTAAAAACAAAAGGGTCATGTTGTTTTTTCCCCCAAAATTTCGCAAAAAACACATCCCATTCATGACTTCGAAACCCCAACATTAAACCCCCTTTGTTTCTATTCTGAAATTTCTCATTTGCGGGCCCGGGCCAAAATGACGGGAAGCCCCAAAAAAGGGCGCAAAATTTTAAATAGAGGGAATGTACAGTTTTTAACCCTTTAAATTTTTCGCATTTTTCGGGAAAATTTCCATCACCATAAAAACCTTGCCGATTTCCTTTGTCGTTAAAAATTCCCCTCAACACCGTCAGGATTGGAGTTTACACTAAAAACATCTAATCCATTAACAGGAGGGGACCCCCTATCCCAAAACTTTCCTCTGTGATGTGATTGCAAATGTGTGGGCAATGTAGAAACTACCCCTTCTTTTAAAACCCCTTTTTTTTACTCAGCTGTTCAAGTCCCCCAAACAGCATCTGGGAAAATTTGAAAAAAATAAAAAGCGGGAAAAATAGTGGAAGACCTCTTTTTTCCCCAAAGAGAAAATAATTTTTTTTTATTTCAAGTACTCACAAACAATCCATTAAAAAGTGCTTCTCATATGAAAAATATAAAAAACACACTGGTTCCAATTGCCTGACCCAACATTTCTTGGACGTTTCAGGGCATGGATAACATGTGTAATCGATCATTTTATATTCACTCATCAAAGTGTCATTTTATTAGCACAACTGCTTGTTGCAAAGTTTAATTTCATGAAGACATTTTGCTTTCTGAAATTCTTGACTTACAAACCTGGCAATTCTTTAAAAGGAATTCCTTAGCATTGAAGCATTGAAATCACAAGATCAACAGTGCATTCAATTTCCAACCCAGTCAAACTATAAATAAAGTAAAAAGTATATGAAATTTTATGTTCATCAATGATGTATAATTAAAGGGGTTATCCGAGATTTTAAAGATTTCATAGAACACTAAAAACAGCATTTATATGGAAAAGTAAACATATTCCATCACCTCCATGTGTTTCTTTTCATTTCTTTTGCCTCCTTATTCATCTATCCTAAAATCCATTTTTTTTTGCAGTGAAACTTCCTGCTTTTGAAAGTGTCAGTAGTTTGCCAGCGCCTCTTTTCTAAATCTCTCAGACTGCAGTGCAATCTAAGTCTTCCCTCAACAGTTATGATGTCTAAGATCTAGCTTTTGAGATGGTTGATTTAATAAAAGCTAATAGGCCTGAATTTGGAGCGTATAAGGATAGAATTGTGTAAGGAACAGAGTTTAATTCGCATTGTAGGATAATGAATCTGTGTTTCAGGTCAATAAAGGAATCCGTTAAAGAAAAGGCTATGGTGTCTTTATTAAAGATGGCAATCCATGCTTTTTTCACTTGAGAAAGGGTAAGGAAAGAGTGAGGGAACTTCCTATGTTTCAGTCTATGGGCATTTAGGGCCGTTAAATCAGTTTACTGAGCACAAATGACATCTGCGTTGGATTTTAACACATCTCGCCACAAAAGTGACTGGCGAGTTGAGGCCATTGACATTAAGAGAAAAAAATTTGATCCCCATTAAGTATAATAAAAACAGCACACTCTCTAGATCTCTGACAAGATGATTTCAAAGTACAATGAGGCACAAAAGAACTGTCTATAGAGACAATTACAGAGTGAGTACCATGGCAGACAATACAAAAATTTAAACAGTCTAGAACTAGAAACATAACAGTAAAAGAAAAATTATTTCCTTGATAGGAAATAAGAGGTGGGGACAGTTCCAGGCAGACACCAACTTGGTTGAGGGCACTCCTGAAAAAGAAAATAACAAGCTCACCAATGGGAAGGGGACACCTTAAAAGACAATGCTATCTGCTCTCAGGGTCAGTTAACAGGTCTGTGTATTATGTTGCGGTGTTTTTCCGACCAGATGGGAGTTATTAATTTCGGGCGGTCTTTCTTGCTCCCATGTGGTGATTTGGTCGGAATAGAGAGAAGGTTCTACTTGGTTAATAAATTCTTCAACATGAATGGGGATAGGCAGATGGTTGAGAGATTGTCTTTTGTCACAATTAGCTTGACCGGGAACCCCCAGTGGTAAGTAACTTCATTATCTCTTAGGATCTTTGTATAGGGGGAATATTCCTTTCTTTTCATCATGGTACCTGCCAACAGGTCTGGGTAAGTTGAGATCTCCTTAAATCTTTCAGGCACGGCCGTGCATTTCCTAATTGCTCTAAAAAAGTTTTCTTTGGTTCGAAAGAAGTGCAGTCTCGTGATGACATCTCTTGGTAAAGAAGAGGGGATGTGGTGGGATTTGGGCAGGCGATGTATGCAGTCAATGGTAAGGTCAAGGTCAGAGTGGTCTGGAAGAACCGCAGCCATTAGATCCAATAGAAATTGAGGAAAAGAGTCTGAAGTAACCAACTCCGGAATATAGGGATGTTATTTCTTCTTGAGACATCCTCAAGATCCAGAACCTTAGCTGAAAGTTCATGCACCTCCTCTTCCAAGGCGGCATTAGCGTCTATCAGGAGATTATCCAACTTAGCAAATTCTGCCATTTGAGACAAGTATCTTCACCCAGCAATTGATTTCAAACTGTATCAGAAGAGCTGACAAGCAGGGTAACTTCCTTCTATATGAACAAGGAGATCTGTCATGCAGTTAGGCTGCTGCCTAGTCCTTGGGCCTACCTCCAGGCCTTATACATCCAGGTAAGATGGGAGGGGGATACAGAAGCTGGCTCCCTTGGTGGCTATGTTTGCAATAGCCCCTGCTGCTTGAGAGCCCAGTCGCCTAATTTATAGGGCAAGTGGAAGGTGTAGTTCCCCACAATATCCAGGGATCAGTATAAACCCCCTGAGGTACCTGGGGCTCCTGGAGGAGTGTGCAGGGGTCTGAGGTCCCAGTGATCCTGCAGCACAGTCGTCGGACACAGACCACCAGACAGCCGCGGCTTTGTGAATCATCCGGCGGGTCACATAGTGCGGTGGGTGAGACCAGCTGGGAAGTCACACGAGAGTACGGCTCCGATGGCGCTCATCACTGCCGCGACTCAACGTGGCTGTGCAGCTTGCCCGGGAGTATTTGGAGCGCTGCCAGTCTGGACACAGGGCAAGCCGGTCAATGGGAGCTTTCCTTCGCTCATATGAAGGATGCCTGACCCTAAATTTTGGAATGCAGAGGGTTTATTTGGGCCGGTTTGTAAGTGTCCTCGGATAGCCCTCAGCTTAAGTGGCATTCTTCCAGTGGTGCCAGGCCACGCCCCCAACATTACTAAGAACTATGTGCTGACATTGGGCTGTAACCAGGAACTCCTGTCCTCTGCTACCATTACTGTTAGTAAACCCTGCCAGCAGGACTCAAAGATAAACAAACAGTTCCCCCTCCCCTGTAATAACTCTAATATAATTACTTCTATTCACCTTCAAACTACAGGTTGGCAAGAGTGAACACAGCCAGATAATTATCTGCTCAGGTTATGCCCACTACAGGGAAGTGTTCCTGAATTTAGCCTGGCTTCAAAGCACAACCACTGAGAGTGATGTAATCTTCAATGAAGCCATGTGAACAAAGAACATCACATGGCTTGCAAAGGATATGGAGGAGGGAAGGACAGGACTCTTTGAATGGCTCTGCACAGCAGGACAGATAAATAATTTTTAATAGTAAATTACAAATTTTAATATAATACAGTTGTGAGCCCTATAACACATAAAAAGATATTCCCGGCGAACCCCTTTAAATACAGTAACTTGCTATGAACATGTCTAAAAGAAGTACAGCGATCAACATTCCAACTCTAATGTCACACTAAAGTATTAAGCATCTCAATGCACCACTTGTAAATGTTCCTTCCCATGCAGATTATCAAAGTATCTGTCTCACAACCAGGTAACAATGTTGCAGAAAATTTACATATGACAACAAAAACTGGGATGAGGAAAAGGAAAGTAATTTATTTCAACTCTATGTTAAAGACTAAGGGAAATAAGATTTTCAATTTGTAAATCATAAAACCTTCTCTTTTGTTTAATATACTCTCCAAATCCTCATCAATGGCTACTTACTTTTTTAATCCCCAATAAACTGCATACCTATAGGGCCACTACTATGCTTCTCCTCAAAATGCAATGGGACTTTGGAAATCTCTTATTCAGGTTTTACATTTGTTTCTTTTACTTAGTTTACCCCAAGGTCATTTCTAAGCATATATAATGCCAACGGTAGCACAAGTAGTGCAATGCTTAATTTTGTGGACTTATTCCACCTAGAGGTAAACCCAAGCCATTGGAAATCCAGACCAGTTTCCCCTTTCTATCCTCCTAGTTGGCTGATTAACCAGCCCTACAGATAGTCTGCTAAGCACCCTCCTGTTATCACTGGAAGGGTTATGAAGGACCATCTGTACATGCAGTCTAGCCCGTCAACTAACACAACGTGACTAGAAACAGCAGGAACATGAGCAGGCAAGCTTAGTATACAGTCCTTTTTTTGTGGGCATCTTTAAAAAAGTGCCACAAAGGGAAGAAACATTTCTTCCTACTGTGTTTCCTATTGTTTAAACAGATTTTCCTCTTTTACTTCATTAACTATTCACTCAGATCTTTGGAATACCCTCATTTTTTAACCCCTTCCCAACATTGGATGTACCTGTCTGTCCTAGCGATAAGTGGCTTTCCGCAAATGGACGTACAGGTACATCCTGGACATCGTGCAAGCTCTCAAGCAAGGCCCGCATGATCGCAACATGGGACAAGCTATATATTACAGCTGGCTCCCTGCTGCATTGCCCACGGAAATAGCTCACTCCGGCCGCCGGCGATTGATCGCGGCAGAGTGATTGAGGGCTTCGCTGGCTTCATTAACAAAGGCTTCCGGGCTGCCTGTGATGTCAGTATGGCCAGCTGCGCCCTGTGGGCATGGCGGGGCATAGTGATTGACAGTTGCCATGGAAAGCAGTACACAGCAAAAAATAAAATAAAACCACATACACCCCCCTTTTCTCCTTTCCAGACGCCAATTGCCCCAAAAAAGATAAAAATTAAAGTACGCATATTTGGTATCGCTGTGTGTGTAAAGACCTACCCTATAAAACATAATCATCCTTCATTTTATTTAACCCTCACAATGACCACCGGAAAAAAAAAAAAAAAAAAAAAAACAGTCACAGAATGGCAATTTTCGTTCATCCCCGCAGCACATAAAAAGGAATAAAAAGCGTTTAAAAACTCATACAAACACCAAATTGGTACCAAAAAAATTGTCATCCCACAAAAAAAACGGCCTTACACAGCAATGTATACAGAAAAATAAAAAAGTTATAGCTATTAGAAAATAGTGATGCATAAATATTGTTTTACAATATTAACACATTAACATAAAAAATTAAAAAAATTGGGTATTGCTGTAATTGTATGAACCCACAGAATAAAACTTACTTGTCACATATACTACACTGTGAGCGCTGTTAAAAATAAGGTACATCATCTGTGGACTGCCTTGGTGTGGTGGCTCCGTTATAAGTTATCTCTGGGATCCACCAGACTATCAGCACTCATCCTTGCATTTCTAACAAGGGCAGTAAGTTTATCTAAACTAGTTATTAGTGTGTTGTATACATATTCCCGTTTTCCCTGATGAACCCCAATTACTATGGGGGGAAACGCGTCGGATTTATGAATTCATCCAGATTCATTTGGGATAACTGAATGTATACATCGTGGGTTTTGTCCTGTTGATGTTTTTTTTTTTTTGTACAGTGAGAGTTAGTATAGGGTGTTGGTAGTTTAGGAACGGGGTGGGAACGCCCTTATGGGGCGATTTTCCCATTATTTGATAGGTAGCCATAGATGTAGGATTTAGCTTTGTATTGGTTTAGATAGATTAGGTTTTTTTGTCTTTACATTTTATTTGTATTTGTTAAAAGCTAAGTTTTATCTGCTTTGTGGTCCCTAGGATTTATGCTATTGGCTTGTGGTTTTGATGTAAAAATAAAAACATAAAACACTGCTACGATTGCAAAGCAATTCAAAAGCCTTGGCACTAAACAAATTTTACCAATGAAACCGTCATTTCATCCCGTAAAAAATAAGTCTATACACAGGTCAGTACACAGAAAAATAAGTTATGGCTCTCAGACTATGGCGATGCAAAAACGTGTTTTCTCCTTTGAATTAAAGTGTTTTTATTGTGTTAAAGCAATAAAACATAAAAAATTACAAATTGGGTATCTATAATCACATCGACCTGCTGAGTAAAGCTAGCATATAATTTATACTGCACAGTGACCACTGTAAAAAATAAAACATTACCAGAATTGCTATATTTTGTTCAAAACACCTCACAAAAACCTTGATGAAAAGCGATCAAAGCGTCACATGAACACCCCATAATGAAATCAATAAATCCCACAAAAAATAAATCCTTAATCAGTTCCATGTAGAGAAAAATAAAAAAGTTATGGCTATGAGACTACAATATGACAACATAAAAACACAATTTGTTAAAGCCAAAAAAAAAAAATGGCGGAACTGCTAAAAAAACTATGGAAGCATGTGGGTGGAAACATAATACTTTTGGGGTGCTTTTCTGAAAAGGGGGCAGGATGACTGAACCATTTGAAGGGATGATGGATGGGGCCAAGTATTGTGAGATCTTACCAATAACCTTCTTTAGTAAGAGCATTGAAGATGGGTCGTGGCTCGATTTTTCCAGCAGAACACATAGCCAGGGTAACTAAGGAGTGGCTCTTTAAGAAGCATTTCAAGGTCCTGGAGAGGCCTAGCCACTCTCCATATCTGAACCAAATCAAAACTTTTTGACAGGATTAGTGATGAGCGATTACTATGACTATCTTCATCTTGTCGATAGTCGATATCAGCAATTATCAATAAGATTTCCGATAGTCGATAATAGATTATCGCCGATGACCATTAAAGTCTATGGGAGAGCAATAACACCTTCATTCTTACACCCAAACAGGGCTGGAGAAGCTGGAATTAAAATCCACAACAGTCAAATGGATACGTGCTACATCTTAGGCAACACACTTAGGTTATAAAAGCCACAGAAAAAAAGTCACAGACCATTCACTATCCCTGTCTTGTACCACAGCATGACCCTTAAACCTGCATCACCCACAAATTAAAAAGTGCCAGAAGGCAGTATGATTTGAACCATCATTTTACTTGAACTGGACATTGACTATCCCTGTCCTGGAACGCAGCATGACCCTTAAACCTGTCTGACCCACAGATTAAAAAGTGATGGAAAAAGGAGTCTTTCAAACACCATTTTAGTTGAACTGGACATTGACTATATCTGTCCTGTACCGCAGAATGACCATTAAACCTGTCTGACCCACAGATTAAAAAGTGCTGGGAAAAGGAGTCTTTGAACCACCATTTTAGTTTCACTGGACATTGACTATATCTGTCCTGGGCCACAGCATGAGCCCCAAACCTGCATGACCACAGATTAAAAAGTGCCGGAAAAAGGAGTCTTTCAACCACCATTTTAGTTTCACTGGACATTGACTATACCTGTCCTGGGCCACAGCATGAGCCCCCAAACCTGTCTGACCCCCACATTTAAAAAGTTCCGGAAAAAGGAGTCTTTCAACCACCATTTTAGTTTCACTGGACATTGACTATACCTGTCCTGGGCCACAGCATGAGCCCCAAACCTGCATGACCCCAGATTAAAAAGTGCCGGAAAAAGGAGTCTTTCAACCACCATTTTAGTTGAACTGGACATTGACTATATCTGTCCTGTACCACAGCATGAGCCCCAAACCTGTCTGACCCACAGATTAAAAAGTGCCGGAAAAAGGAGTTTTTAACCACCATTTTTTTTTTTTTTTTGCATGTTAAAACTTTTATTAGAAACAAGGCGATACAAAGAATATCAAATTTAAGAACAGTGCGAGTACACAGTAAAGTAACAATGCAGAACATTGCGCAACATACTGAATCACCAGCAAAGAAAGGAATAGAAAATAAAACATAATCTCGATAACAAATACCTTAAGAGAAAAGTTGGCTGGTACCGCTGTTTAAATGTTATAGCAGCTATAAAGGCAGCAGGTGGTGCAGCACTCTCGTGCTTGTAAACACGAAATAAAACATAGAAAAAAAACCAACAAAAAAAACCCCACCTAGGGCATACAGCATAATGAACAACGATAATGGAAAGGGCAATCAACGGCCCAAGTAACAGGGAGGGCAACAGGGGCCCTATAATGAACAAATGGAACTAAGTGCATAGGGCTAAACCTTGGCCGCATGCAATACAACCAGAAGAAGCATTCATACACTCCAAACACACAAGTCTACAGTCATACAGGGAAAGGGGAAAAGGAAGACAAACAGAAAGGTAAGGGGGTAAGCTAGGAAAGTGGCAAAGTTGAAGGCCTCAAGAATCCTTAAACTATCTAAGTGGATCGGGATCGGAAGGCAGACGAAGCCTGGAATTGCAACCAAGGCGTCCATGTTCGGCTCAGCGCCCGAACCTGATCGTCTGTGGTAGCTAGTAGTTCCTCCATGTGATAAACATGGGAGACCTCAGTATACCACTCTTCAATCGTGGGGGGTCCTGCGTTTTCCAGCGTTAACCACCATTTTAGTTTCACTGGACATAGACTATCCCTGTCCTGGGCCACAGCATGAGCCCCAAACCTGCATGACTCACAGATTAAAAAGTGCCGGAAAAAGGAGTCTTTCAACCACCATTTTAGTTGAACTGGACATTGACTATACATTTCCTGGGCCACAGCATGAGCCCCAAACCTGCATGACCCACGGATTAAAAAAGTGCTGGAAAAAGGAGTCTTTCAACCACCATTTTATTTGAACTGGACATTGACTATACATGTCCTGGACCGCAGTATGACCATTAAACCTGCATGACCCACAGATTAAAAAGTGCCGGAAAAAGGAGTCTTTCAACCACCATTTTAGTTTCACTGGACATTGACTATACCTGTCCTGTACCACAGTATGACCATTAAACCTGCATGACCCACAGATTAAAAAGTGCCAGAAAAAGGAGTCTTTCAACCATCATTTTAGTTGAACTGGACATTGACTATACATGTCCTGGGCCACAGCCTGAGCCCCAAACCTGCATGACCCGCAGATTAAAAAAGTGCTGGAAAAAGGAGTATTTCAACCACCATTTTAGTTGAACTGGACATTGACTATACATGTCCTGGACCGCAGTATGACCATTAAACCTGCATGACCCACAGATTAAAAAGTTGCTGTAAAAGGAGTCTTTCAACCACCATTTTAGTTTCACTGGACATAGACTATCCCTGTCCTGGGCCACAGCATGAGCCCCAAACCTGCATGACCCACAGCTTAAAAAGTGCCGGAAAAAGGAGTCTTTCAACCACCATTTTAGTTGAACTGGACATTGACTGTACATGTCCTGGACCGCAGTATGACCATTAAACTGCCTGACCCACAGATTAAAAAGGGCCGGAAATAGGAGTTTTTCCCCCCCAAACCTTTTTTTATTTTCCCCACGGACATTGACAATACGGGGGCCGGGGGGGGAAACGCAAAATTTGCCCCCTAAACCTGTTTTGCCCCCACGGGAACCCACAAAGTGGCCTATGCTTTTTTTGTACATGCGTCTTTAGTATTTTTTTTGGGGTAACTGACTTTTTTTTAACAAAAATTTTATTTGGGGGAAGGGTTTTTTTATAGTTTTTACGGGGATTTCTTTTTTTCTCTTTTTTCAAGTGTGATAACATAAAACCAAAAATTCCCCCCCTCAATTTTTTAAAGGGTTTTTTTTTTAAACTTTAGATTTTTTAAATTCCCCCACACACCCATAAGAAAAAAAAAATGCCCCTAACCCACCCCCCAAAAAACACTTCTTATTTAGAAGACTTTTTGGGCCCCCCCTGTTTCCCTGAGAGTGTTTCCCACCAAATTTAAATTCAATGTTAAATTTTTTCCCCAAATCCTTTCTTCTTTGATTAAGGACGGGACACCCCTGGGATCAAAGGGATGCGACCCCATAGGGGTTTTTCCGGCCCCCAAAAAATTTTTAAGCCTAAAATTTTGGGGAAATTTGGGGTCCAGGCCCTAACCCCTTTTTGACACTCCCTTTAACCTCCAAAATCCCCATTTTTTCAAAATCTGTTTTTTTTAGAAAAATTTGAAGTCTCCTTTTGCCCCTAACGGTGAAGCCGTGCTGCCCCACCCTAACTGTTAACACGGATTCCAGCTGCCGGGCTAGCTTAAAAGGGGGTTGCTTTGAGGGGCCCGGGCTAGCGTCTTTGAAACTATTAAAAACGCGGGTTTCAGTCGCCGGGCCAATTTTTAACAGTGGGTGCGGTGAAAACCCCAAAGCTGGCTTCGGTCATCTTTTTTTAATTAACACGGAAAAAAATCCCCCTTTAAATTGACGCAGAAAAGGGAAAAAAAGCCCGTGCTGAACCCGGAGGGGGCGGAAGGGGAAAGTGTGGGGTAAACCTCCACCTTCCTCAGTACACATCAAGCCCTTTGGTACCTTCCCCTCCTATAATGGGGAACCAATTTAGCTTCACTTTTTTTTTGGGTGGTTAATGTTTCCTTTTCCCAAACCCAGGTGCCCTTTTTTTTGGCATTTCCTTTTTTTTTTTCCTCAACGTCCCTGGAAAAAAGGGCTCTGTTCTTTTTTCCCTCTGTCCGTGCCCCATACTCCATGTCCTCTGAATAACCTACATCTGGCAAGTCTTCCCGTACCTCCCTTGTACAATTTTTGAGGAATTTTTTTACCAGCTTTTGTACATGCAGTTTTTATATTTTTTAATTCGGGGAAAACACATTTTTAAAAATAGGAAAGGAAACCTACCCTTCTTTGTTTTTCCCTTTTTTTTAAATTTTATTAAATGGGGGTTTTTCTCAATGGGGGATTGAGCTCAGTTAGGTGACCCCTTTCAAAAACAATTTATTTTTGGGAATAGTGTCCATTAACAGTTCCCCATCCTAAACCTGTTTTTCAGCAAATATCACCCTTTACCACCCCTTGACAATTGTGAAGAACAAATGGGCCGTAGTCTAGGCGTCATTTTTTACCCCAAAATGCCCCCAAAAAAATTTAAAACAACCCAAAGAGCCCCTTTTTACAATTGGGGAAGGAAAAAATTCCCGTTTAGGGAAAAAACATTCTTTTTTTAATAGGACCTGTAGTTTTAAAACTGGATTTCACACTAATCCCCCCAAAAATTCAAAAAAATGACCCATTTTTCCACTTTTTGACAATTGGGGAAGAAAAAAATGTTTGGTTTTAAAAAAACATTTTTTTTTATAATAGGGCCCCGTAGAAAAACATCATTTTCCAAAAGCAAAAAAGCCCCCCAAAAATTTTAAAAAAATGACCCCCTTAACCCCCTTTTGACAAATTTTGAAAAAACAAATGTCTGTTAGAAACAAAAATTTTTTTATAATAGGACCCGTAGTATTGCTGCATGTCCCAGCAAAATGCCCCCAAAAAAATTTAAAACATGACCCTTGACCCCTTTTTACAATTTTGGGGGAAGAACAAAAGTCTGTTAGAAAACCCAAATTTTTTTAGAATAGGAAATGTATTTTGCTTTCAGTTCAAAGCAGCCCGACACAAAAAATTATAAAAATGACTTTTTCAGGGGCCACGTTAAAAATTGTGAGGGAGAAATTCCACTTAAAAGCCACATTTCTGGGTTTCCAAAAGGGCCCCTGAAATTTTTGCTGTATCTCACAGCAACAAGACCCCAAAAAAAAATTAAAAAACACTTCTCAGCCACTGTTTTTAAAAATTTTGGGGAAAAATGCCACTTAAAAGCCACATTTTTGTTCCAAAGGACTCAGAAAAATGTATTTTCACAGCAACATGACCCCAAAAAAATTTTAAAAATTACTTCTCACCCCTTAAAAAATTTTGGGGGGGAAAAGGAGAAATTTCAAATTAGAACCACATTTCTGTTCCAAAGGGCCATGATTATATTTTATCTCACGCAACATGACCCCAAAACCCCGACAATGCGAAAAACTTCTAAAGAAAATTTTGGGAAATGGAATACGGTTTTGTCATTTAAACCTTGCTGTCTTTTTAAAAAATTTTCCCACAGCAAAACCAGCAAAAAACCCGTTGGGAAAATGAAATAAAAATTGCATAAAAAAATTATCATTTTAAAAAAAAAATTTTTTAAGGGACCATTTTTGTTTGAAGAGGGAAAAAGAAGTAGACCCAACTAATCGGGACCTTCCGGGCAATTGGGGCCACAACATCATCCAGAAAACCATCCTGATTCATCTTTTAAAAAGTCAAACACCCCCCTTATCTGGGTTTAAAACCGAATGCTTTTGTCTGTAATGACGCCTCCACTGTGCTGAAGGGTTCCCTCAGAAAATGACGCTGGGTGCTGGCCCAAAAACACCTCTATGGCGTGGCAAGCGAGCCTGGCCCTTCGGCCATTTTGGATACCCCGAAATCTATTGGGTCCCGAACCCCATACCCAAAAAAATCGGTTTGAGATGCAGATAATTCCCTGCAAACCCTGATCTTAAGCTGGTCTCTGTTTTGTTGTATTGGGGAAAAAACCCGCATTTCATGCGTTGGGTGAGTGGTAATTTAAAAAAAGGGCCCGAGGGCACCCCCTTAGGGTTCTGCCACCTTGCCTGCTGCTTCTGCTGCCACTACGGGCTACTTGGCACTCTACTGCTGTCACTTTGCTGATGTTTTTTCCCCCCGTGACATTTTTTGGGGAAAAGGAAACAGACGCAACAGATGGGCTCCAGTTGATCAATCAGCAAGGGCCCCCATTTTCCCCAATTTTTCTCTCTATTTGGGTGGAAGGGGGGTGTAAAAAAAAAATGTTTTGATTTGTTTTGGGGACCATGAGGTGGCCCCCCCAGTAACTTTTTTTTGCCTTTAAAGCGGGGGTCATGGGGGAGGGAAAAGGTCCACCAAGCACTCATGTGAAGAAAGGAGGCCCCTTGGGTTTCCCGTCTCTGGTTCAGGGGCACTAGCAAACTTTATCTTACTCATCTTCCCCCCCAAACCCCAAATTTGCGCGAACCTCTTTTCCAAGGCAGGGTCGTCGGTAACCTCGGTGGCTAGGGAAAAACCCCCTCCTCCCCGCTTTCCCCTGGCACAGCTTTTAACACAGCCCTGACTTTGCCTGAGATGGGGCACCCTGAGAGCTGATGGGGGCCCTTTTCCCCTTCCCTGGACACCCAACCACCCAATGAAAAACCGTAAAATTGAGAAAAAGCCCGGGGCCTTTGGGGGATTCCGAGGGGGAGAAAGGCTCAATGTCCGCATCAGTTCCCCCGGTTTTTTTCCCCCCTCCCCCTCCCTGTCGGAAACCCGGTTTCAGAGTGTCCAACGATCGTTTTCCCGAAATAAGATCACCAAAAATTTCCTTGCTGGGCAAGGGGGATTTCCCCCACTGACCAAATTTTTTGGCCTCTTCAAAACTGGCCCAAAGGAAAGGTTAGAGCTCTTCCCAAATGCCTCCACCCCGGTGGGTCAACACCCCCAGGGCCGCACCGCTTCTTTTTAGGGGCCCTGTGTCACTTCGTAAAGCGTAATGGAACGGCTGCTGCCAAAAAATCGCAAAACCTTGGAGGGGGGAATTTCAGCGGTTGCCACTTCAACAATGGGGAAAGGTTTTACGGGAGGGCCGAGCTGCAGCGCCCAAAAGCAGCCAGGCAGACAAAGCAGGGGGCAAACGGGGGAAAGCTTTCTCGGGACCTCGAGCCTTCCCCCACATTTTCCCGACCCCCGGGGAGCTCTTTGGAAATTTTTTTGGGCACAAAGGTTTTTAAAGACATGTGCCTAGGGAAGGGATTTATCTCCCCCTACCGATCTTTTAAAGGCGGCCAGCAGATTTCCGCCCGTTATTTGCACACCACCCTTTCCTGGGACTACGTTCTTGTCACCCAGCCAGTGCTCCCGGGTTTCCCCGTTGCAAAAAGCCGTCCAAAGCTCCGACCTGGGTGTGGAAAGGCGGTTCCCCACCAAGACAGATTCCCTTTTCAAAACCCGGCCCGGTTCCCCCTGGGCACGTTTATGCCACCAGAGGACCTTGGGGGAAAAAGCCCTGCCCCCAAACCCTTTCGATTTTGAAGAGCGGTTTCGCCAGCCGAGAGCCACCGTCACCCCCAGAGACTCCACCCACTCACCCAGTGAGCCCGTCACAAGAGATAATACGGCCTTGGCCGGCTTAAATCAAGTGTCCCGGGGGTTTTAATGGACTTTTTTTTTCCCCCGCCAACAGATGCAGGCAACGCGCTTGAAATTTTAGATGACACTGGCTGGCCAGGGCAGGGACTGCCTTTACTGCAAAGAAATGTCCTACTTGGCATCTGTATTGGGCAGGCAAAGGTTCCGATGACGTGGCGAGAACCCATCTGTGTCCACCAGACGGAAAGGCAACGATTTTCCAAGGCCAAAAGCCTGCAATGCCGACATTCAGCTTTTTTTGGCTTTTGGGATGAGTTGGGGTAAAGTGTTTCTTCTGCTCCCAAAACCTGAAGACAGAAGGCTGGCTGCTAACTCGCCGACTTGTACGGCTTTGCAGTCGTCAATCTGGCCGGAAGTAGAAGGGTCATTGATGGTCCCTGTGTGCTGGTGGATCGCTCGGGCGACGTGGAGGCTGATGACGGAGGCTTATCCCTGATCATTACTCTGAGAGACATGGCACTGAGGAACGCTTGTGGGGGTTGGAGGAGGATAAGTGGGGGGCGGTAAAGAGGTGTGACAGAGGTTGGAAGCCCTGGCTCGTCTTGGCCTTTTTTTGCCAAGTGTTGCCTCAATTCAACTCATGCATTCGCTTCATGTACTAGACATGTTGGTGGTGTGTAACACCTAAGATTCTTGCCTCTACTTAGCGTTTACGCAAAGCGGCATACTGACCCATCGCGGGTGAATCAGCAAGAGCTTGCTCAAAGAAGGCCAGGTGTTACAGGTCCCTGGACCCCTTTTGACGCGATAAGCGAAGAGCGGGGTTACTGCTGACCGTGGCTGGAGGAATAATATCGTGACTTCTGCGACCCCCTCTCCCTTTTTGTGGCGGAACCCTACTGACACTACCCCATCGTTTTCCCCTCCCAGTGATGAAGCGCTCGCAAGCAAATTCTGCTGAAAAGACACGTTGGATCCGCAAGGTAGTCATCATCATCATCAACAAAGGTGACTTCGTCGTCCTGACATTCTGATCCATGAGCTGCGGGCTGACAAGGCGAATAGGGACTGCAAGGCTTTGCCGACCGCCCGAGGTAGTTTTATGCCGTTGACCGGCTACCTCTCCTCCTCTGATGCATCAGTAACTTGGGCGTCAGAGCAGAGAAAACATCCTCTTTGGCTCTTGAACTTTTTACATGCCTTCTTACCCTAACCGCATTTGTCATCAAAGATGTCTTCAGAAAATGGATTATCCCACAGTGTGGTACACAGTCGACAGTTTGGGCTGCCTCGCTACATGTTGTGACGATGCTGGATGACGACATTTGTGGCCCGTGACTGAGACGAGAGGTAAGACGGCTGATGGCAGTTGGCATTAACCACTGCAGAACAGATTTTGTGACCGCTGTTTTCGTTACTTGAGATTCTCATGGCGCCTGACCCACGATGGACAGCCAGACGGTACTGCATAACGACAATCCACTGGCTTGCGAGTTTGTCGCCGAGCACTGGAAGGAGCACGCTATCTGGAAATGTATACTGATAATAAACGGTAGTTTTTGGCACCTAAAAATCACATCTGCGGTGACGACATAATTGCTGTATTGAATTTTTAGAGTGCAGGTCCTCTATCACAAAGCCTGGCCTGCCCAAACGTGAAAAACACCTATCTAAATGGTATACGATAATATACGGTATTTTTGCACCTATAAGAATACGCCTGCAGGACGACAAAATTGCTGCATTGAAAATTTAAGTGCTAGGTGCCTCTATCAACAAAGCTGACTGCAAAAGTGAAAAAAACACGATGTAATGTATACGGATAATAAACGAAATTTTTTGCACCTAAAAAAAAACCCCCTGCGGGGACGAAAAAAATTGCTGTATTAAAATTTTAAATTTGAAGGTGCCCATCAACAAACCCGGGCCTCCAAAATGAAAAAACACGTATCGAAATGGTATAACGGATAATAAACTTTTTTTTCCCACCTAAAAATACCCCTGCGGGGGACAACATAATTGCTTTTATTGAAATTTAAGTTGGCAAGGTCCTCTATCAACAAAGCGGGCCCTTTCCCAAAAGTAAAAAAAACCCCCCTACTGAAATGTAAACGGATAAAAAAGGGTTTTTTTTGGGAGCCCCTTAAAAAATTAACCTGCATTTTCTAAAAAAAAGATCTGTACCTAATAAAATTTTCAGGCTCCCCCAAAACATACAAGAAAATATTTCAACAAAAACGTTAAATAAAAAGCCTTTGCAATGCAATGTCAAAACCTAATTCCGGCTGCACTATACCACAAACCCTTTAAAAAGAGCTTGTCTGTGTTCCCCCGTCCCCCCCCCCCCCCCGCCCCCTCTGTGATTTTAAACAGGGCAAAGGTTTCCTTTTTTACAATTTCACCCCAAAACTACCTAACACGCCAATCTCTGACCCTCCCCTAAATCAAAAGGGTTCAAAAAGCAAAAAGTATATTTGTCTTTTGTGAACAAATTTCCCGCTGAGTTTGAATCCCCTGAGCTTTTTTGGACAAAAGGCAGACGCACGCCTACTCCTAAGAACGCTGCCCACACACTGAGGCAAACAGAAGGGCCTTTTCCATGCAAAACTAGGTCATCTATTTTTTCCAGCCAATCGCAACCATACACTCTCAGTCATGACGTTGCACACACAGCCACCCCCCTATTTTCTAACTGATTTTTCTGGCCCCAAAATACAGGAAGCGCTGAAAATGGGCGATATTAAAAAAATTTTTTGCACAGATTTTAACCTAAAATTTTTTGCGGGATTCTAAAAAAAAACCGATCAACAAAAAAACCCCTTCCCATTTCAACTTTGTCGAAAATAAACCCCTCAAAACTAGTCGGAATTTTTAAAAACAATGTAAACCCAGTGACAGCCCCAAAAAAACCGAAAGATCGGGGAAAGAAACCCTTTTAAAAGAAGTGGGGCCCAAAACCCCGTGGGAGTGTGTGCAAACTTGGTCAAGAACTACAGTAAAAAAATCCCAACCTCTGAAATTGGCCAAAAAAAAGCTTTTTGACCCAAAAAAAATACTATAACCCCAAAAACTTTTGGGGGGGGCAATAAAATTTTTCAAACTAATTAATTTTTAAAAAAAAATAAAATGTGAAATTTTTTGCTTTTTTTAGATTCTGTTTGCCAAATTTAGGTAATGCCCAATTTAAAAAGACAGAACTCCCTTTTTCTTTGTAGTTGGGAAAACTTGCAAAATCACCAGTGTATTATGTGTTTCCCCACTGTATCTATCTATCTATCTATCTATCTATCTATCTATCTATCTATCTATCTATCTATCTATCTATCTATCTATGTTCATGCACTTGCACACCTGTAGTGTAATATATACAGTATGTGCAAATACTTATTTACTAAAAGACATACAAACTCGGTGCATATGCTGACATATATACTGTATATATAGTGAAGGAAATAATTATTTGATCCCTTGCTGATTGTGTAAGTTTGCCCACTGACAAAGACATGAACAGTCTATAATTTTAAGGGTAGGTTAATTTTAACGTTAAGAGATAGAATATCCAAAATAAAATCCAGAAAATCACATTGTATAAATTATATAAATTTATTTGCATTTTGCTGAGAGAAATAAGTATTTGATTTCCTACCAACCATTACGAGTTCTGGCTCATACAGACCTCATCCCGGGTCGCAGGCGCATCCGTGCCCCGCTGCTGAGCGGCGCCACGCTCATTCCTCTGCCTGTCCCCCTGTACACTTACCCGGCCACGCTCCTGCTGCACTCTCTGTCGTGCTCGCACGCGCCGGCAGTGTTATGTTTAAAGGGCCAGCCAGGGTAATTCGCTATTGCCGGTTACTGCCCCTATTTAAGCCTGCCTCTTCCTGGTTATCCTGCTGGATCTTTACTGAGAAATCGTTCCTTGTGTCTCGTTCTGAATACCATGTACCGTACCTTCTTGCCTCTATCCCTCGACCACGAACCTTTGCCACCTGACCTGACCTTATTGCCTGTCCCCGACTACGAGCCTGCCTGACGATTCTGTACCACGCTAGACCTTGGCTGCCACCTCAATCAAGTCACGTCAGGGGTAGCGACCTGGTAGACTCCCGCCTCAGCAAGTCTATCCTGCTTTGCGGCGGGCTCTGGTGAAAACCGGGACCTACTTGCGTGGCTAACACCATCGCTTGCGGTGGTCCAGTGGATCCACTACTGCGAACTGTGACAGTAAGATCTGGCCATGGATCCCGCCAAGGTGCCTCCACCGAGTGTCTCTGACATCACCACCATCGTGGCCCAGCAATCGAAGCAGATTGCACAGCAAACCAGCTGTCTACTATGATGCAGCAGCTCCTCGCCACTCAGCAGCAGCAGTCGGCTGCGGTGGCTCCTCCCGTGGCAGCCGTTCCGGGGTTGTCCGCTGGTCCTAAACTCTGGTTGTCCATGCCAATGAAGTTTGATGGGGACCCAAAAGCCTGCAGGGGCTTCATCACCCAGTGCTCCCTCCACGTGGAACTTATGGCTGGTCAGTTCCCGTCGGAAAAGTCCAAGGTGGCCTTCGTGGTCAGTCTTCTCTCCGGAAAAGCCTTGGCCTGGGCGACTCCACTCTGGGACCGAGGCGATCCTGTCACAGCTGATCTTGCGTCATTCCTGCAGTGTCTTCGAAGAGCCTGCCCGTGCTTTGTCTGCCGAGGACCGCCTTACTGAACCTGCAGCAAGGAAACTTCTCCGTAGGTGACTACTCTGTGCAAATCCGCACACTAGCTTCAGAGTTGGGTTGGAATGATGCAGCATTGTGCGCCACGTTCAAGAAGGGCCTCTCCAGCCAGATTAAGGATGCCCTCTCCACCCGGGATCCTCCGTCTTCATTAAGCGAGCTCATCCATCTGGCGACCCGGATTGATATCTGTTTCTCGGAGAGACGTGAGGAGCTCCGCCAAGAGCGCGAACCGGTCCGAACACGTCGTCTACCTCGTCTTGCTCCGTTGTTTCTTTGGCCTCCACCTCCTCCTTCCCAGCCAGCCATGGAAGAGGCCATGCAAGTGGATAGAGCCCACCTGACTCCGCAGGAACTTAACCGCCGACATAAGGAGAACCCATGCCTCTACTGCGGCAGCCCTGAACATCTCCTCAGAGGTTATCCGCTCCATCCGCAATGTCCGGGAGATGAGCGCACTTAGGCTTCGTGGGAGAGGCGTCCCTAGGTGAGAACAACCCCTCTCCTCGCCTGACTATACCCGTGCTAGTTGGGTTTGGACCGGGAATCCGGTTTCAAGCCTTGGCCTTCCTGGACTCTGGTTCAGCCGGGAACTTTGTGGATGCGGCTTTGGTGTCCAAGTATAACCTCCCAGTGGTCCGCCTGGATAAACCTCTGGCAATCTCCTCTGTCAGTGGAGAGATCCTCAATGATCCAGTCCTGTTTCGTACAGAGCCTTTGTCCCTTCAAGTTGTGGCACTCCATAAGGAGAGACTTATGTTTTATTTGTTACCCCGGTCATCCTCGTCTATTCTTCTGGGCCTTCCTTGGCTGCAGCAACATGCTTGATTGGAAGATGGGCGAAGTCTTGCGTTGGGGACAAGGTTGTCATGCTCGCTGTTTGGTTGCACCTCGCCTGGTGCTTCCCGCTTCTGTCTAAATTGCTGGCGGGTCTCCCCGCACCCTACCAAGAGTTTGCGGACGTGTTCTCGGAGAAGCAAGTGGAAACCCTACCTCCTCATCGTCCCTATGACTGCCCAATCGACCTGCTACCCAGCACATCTCCTCCCCAGGGCAGGGTCTATCCACTGTCAGTACCCGAGACTCAAGCCATGGCTGCTTATATCCAGGAGAATCTTCAGAAGGGGTTCATTCGTAAGTCCTCCTTACCTGCCGGTGCCGGGTTCTTCTTCGTGGCAAAGAAAGATGGTTCTCTCCGTCACTGTATCGATTACCGTGGTCTCAATAAGATCACCGTGAAGAACCGGTATCCTTTGCCGTTGATCACCGAGCTGTTTGATCGTCTCCGTGGAGCCAAGATCTTTTCCAAACTGGACCTACGCGGTGCTTACAATCTCATTGGATCCGAGAAGGAGACGAGTGGAAGACGGGCTTCAACACTAGAGATGGCCACTTCGAGTACCTGGCGATGCCTTTCGGGCTCTATAATGCTCCCGCAGTCTTCCAGGAGTTTGTCAACGATGTCTTCAGAGATCTCTTATACACCTGTGTGAATGTCTACCTGGACGACATCCTGACCTTTTCACCTGACCCGCAGTCCCACCAGGCCCATGTGCGACAGGTTCTCGGGCGTTTACGCGCTAACCACCTTTACGCCAAATTGGAAAAATGTCTCTTCCACAAGACCAGTCTTCCTTTTCTTGGCTACATCATCTCACACAAGGGTTTAGAAATGGACTGTCAGGGCTGGGCAGCGCTCGGCTTGCAGGGAGGAAGAGTCTGCAGCAGATGATCAGCGACCCCACCCTGATAGACAGTCTGCTGGGAGCTGTGTGAGTGACAGACGCCCAGCCACTGCTGAGACGAGGCGAGTCGCACCAGCCAATGGGAGGACCCGGAGGCCGCTCAAATCAGCTACAGGGGCGGTATCTGGGGATCACATTTAAACTCCCTGCTAGCTGAGTGCTGCGCCTGCGATATTCTCCTGGCTGCCTTGCTACTTGTGCTATTGCTTGTTGTTTGCTTACCTGTGTACTTGACCTCGGCCTGTTCTCCTGACCCCGGCTTGTCTTCTGTTTTTGTACCTCGCTCCCGTTTGTGTTTGACCTCGGATTGTTTACGTTTATCCCTCTGGTTCTGATTTGTGGCTTGGCGTTCCTGATTTGGTATTGACCCGGACTGTCTGACTATTCTTCCTTCTGACGGCCCCAGCACTTTAGCAGCGCAGGGACTGTCGCCCAGTTGCCGTCTGCCGCCTAGGACAGCACATCAAGCAGGCAGGGAGAGTGGGCTGGGTTCCAGTCAGGACTCACTGTACCTCCCTTGACGTGACATGGACCCCACTAAATTGTCTGCCGTCCTGCAATGGCCTCGTCCAGTGGGCCTCCATGCCATGCAGAGATAGGCAGTTTGTGCCCAACTTCTCCTCACTGGTGTCCCCAATCGTGGCCCTCACCAGAAAGAATGCTAACCAGAGGCTTTGGCCACCAGCGGCTGAAGAGGCCTTTGTAAAGCTAAAATCTGCATTTGCTTCCGCACCCGTGCTTTCTCGGCCTAATACGGAGAAACCATTCTACTTGGAGGTCGACGCCTCCTCCATGGTAGCTGGGGCCGTGCTCACCCAAAAAGGGCCCACTGGCAAGACTCGCAAGTGTGGCTTCTTCTCTAGAACCTTTTCCGCGGCGGAGAGGAATTATTCTATTGGGACCGGGAACTGCTGACCATCAAACTAGCCTTGGAAGAATGGCACTATCTCCTCGAAAGAGCTCGTCACCCGGTCACCGTGTATAATGACCACAAGAATCTTCTTTATCTGCAGACGGCCTAATGGCTAAATCCCCGGCAAGCCCGCTGGTCGCTTTTCTTTTCCCGCTTTGACTTTCTCATTCATTTTCGTCCGGCTGAAAAAAATGTCAAGGCGGATGCCCTCTCCCATGCTTCGGATGTGATAGGGGAAGAACCTGCACCACGGCACATGATCCCTCCTGAACAGCTAATCTCCGCTGCATCGGTAGATCTTCGGCAAATCCCTCCAAGCAAGACTTATGTACGCCCGGCTCTTCGGAGGAAGATACTTAATTGGGGACATTGTGCTTGTGTGGCTGGACATCCAGGGGTACAATAGTCTTGCTCCCTTATCTCTTGCTTCTATTGGTGGCCTGACCTCGCTAAAGATGTTTGTGTATTCGTGGCATCTTGCACTTAATGTGCCCAGAACAAGTCTCCTCGTCACAAGCCGGCAGGTTTGCTTCAGCCACTACCAATCCCCAACTGCCTTTGGACACATGTGGCCATGGATTTTATCACAGATCTCCCTCCTTTCTCCGGTAATACCGTGGTGTAGGTAGTCACCGATCAGTTCTCAAAAATGGCCCATTTCGTTCCTCTGCCAGGCCTCCCTTCTGCTCCTCGTCTTGCCAGCCTGTTCTTCCAGCACATTTTCCGGTTGCATGGACTTCCTCTGCATATTGTCTTGGACCGTGGAGTCCAATTCGTGTCCAAGTTCTGGTACTCCCTCTGTGCCAACCTACAGGTTAAGTTGGACTTCTCCTCGGCATACCATCCACAGACCAATGGACAAGTGGAGAGGGTTAATCAGGTCCTGGGCAACTACCTACGCCACTTTGTTTTGGCACGTCAAGACGACTAGGCTAACCTGTTACCCTGGGCAGAATTTTCATATAATTCTTTAGACTCGGAGTCTGCGGGGTCCGCCCCCTTCTTCATTGTCTGCGGACAACTTCCTCGCCCACCCCTGCCCATCTCGGTGTCCTCTGAAGTGCCGGCCGTGGAGGATCTGGTCTGTGACCTAACGGCCATCTGGGATCAGACACGCCTGTCTCTGCAACAGGCTTCTGCCTGCATGAAGAGGCAAGCAGACAAACAGAGAAGACCTTCCCCAGTTTACTCTCCCGGAGACAAGGTGTGGTTATCAGTGAAGTACATCCGCCTTAAGATCCCCAGCTATAAACTGGGATCCCGGTTCCTGGGACCATTCGAGGTTCTCAAGCGAATCAACCCAGTGGCCTACAAGCTTCGGCTTCCCACCACGATGCACGTCCCGAACTCCTTCCACGTCTCCCTCTTAAAGCCGGTGGTCCTGAATCGCTTCTCCCGGAAAGCTGCTCCTCCGACTCCTGTAGCAGATGCCACCAACAACTTTACCATAAGAGAGGTCTTGGCCATGAAGACGATTAGAGGGAAGCGTCATTTCCTCATCAACTGGAAGGGGTTCGGGCCGGAAGAGAAGTCCTGGGTGCCAGAGGACAATATCCTGGATCATAATGTAATCCGGAAGTTCCTTCAGGCCAGAAAGAGGGGGAGGCCAAACGGGTGACGGCACTGTCACGGATGCCCCTGCGACCCTCATTCCGGGTCGCAGGCGCATCCCTTTCCCTATTTAAGCCTGCCTCTTCCTGGTTACCCTGTCGGATCCTTAGTGTCTTACCGCCTACTGAGAAAGCGTTCCTTGTGTCTCATTCTGATTACCGTGTACCGTACCTTCTTGCCTCCGTCCCTTGACCACGAACCTTTGCCGCCTTTCCTGACCTTATTGCCTGTCCCCGACAAACGAGCCTGCCTGACAATTCTGTACCACGCTATACCTTGGCTGCCACCGCAAGCAAGTCACGTCAGGGGTAGCGACCTGGTAGACTCCCGCCGCAGCAAGTCTATCGTGCTTTGCGGCGGGCTTTGGTGAAAACCGGGAACTACTTAGATTCCGCTCCCTGGCGTGGCTAACACCATCGCTTGCGGTGATCCAGTGGATCCACTACTGCGAACCGTGACACTAAGCAACTTGTTACCTACATTAAAGACAGCTGTCTTAAATAATCACCTTTATAAAAGACTTCTATCTACAGACTAATATTAATCAGTCAGACTCTAAGGGTGCTTTCAAACAGTGCGTTTTTGGTGTGTTTTTGATGCGTTTTTTAATGCGTTTTTTTATGCAGGAAGACAGCAATTAATGCTGTACATTGCTGCACAATAATCGCAGTAAAATCACGATTTTTACCGCGATTTTTGCCGAGTTTTTGTGCAGCAATGTACAGCATTAATTTCTGTGCCTTCCTGCACAAAAACAGCAAAAGGAATCCAGTCTGAGTATGTACAGTTAATTACCACCCTGAGCCAATTGCTTACCCACTTGCACACATTTTTATGTGGCACAGTATCAAATGCTTCAGAAAAATCTAAATCTACCACAGGGCTCAGTATTGGGCCCAATCCTCTTTAATATTTTCATTAATGATCTTACACATGGATTTCACAGTAGAATTTCAGTCTTTGCTGCGGATACTAAGCTCCGTAAAGTAATCAACACAACAGAGGATAATGTGTTATTACAAAGGGATCTGGATAGGTTGGATGCCTGGGCAGAGAAATGGCAGATGAGGTTTAACACAGGTAAATGCAAGGTTATGCACATGGGGAGGAAAAATCCAATACATGATTAAACGTTAAATGGAAAAACGCTGGTATAATTGACATGAAGAAGGACAGTAAACTAAACTGTAGCAGCCCATGTCAGGCAGCAGCTGCCAAGACAAATAGTATTATGAGGTGTATTAAAAGGGGCATAGATGCACATGATGAGAACATTATTCTCCCATTATACAAGTTGCTGGTTAGACCACATGGAATATTTTGTACAGTTTTAGGCACTAGTGCACAGGAAATACATTGTAGAGCTTGAACAGGTATAAAGGCGGGCAACAAAAATAATAAAAGGACTGGGTGGACTGCAATACCCAGAAAGATTAGCAAGATAAGGCTTATTTAGTTTAGAGAAAAGATGGCTTCGGGAGGACATAATAAATATCTTTAAATATATTAAATTTCAATAAAGAGATCTCTCTCAAGATCTATTTATAACCAGGACTCTATCCAGAACAAGGGGGCATCCTCTACGTCTTGAGTTTCTACATGAACATAGAAAGGGATTCTTTACTGTTAGAGCAATGAGACTGTGGAACTCTCTGCCAGAGGAAATTGTCATGGTGAATTCAATAACAGAGTTCAAAATGGGTTTAAATGCATTTCTGACTTACCAGGTTTACATAGAATGGGGAATATTTCTCCATGGGGAAAGCACCATATAGGTGTGTGGAGATTTGAAATTGCTTTTTTGCACTCCACGAAGCATCTGCATATCACATGGCATTATGGGAAAGGAGCTGAGAAGCTCAAGAGCCCTCCATTAGATGTAACAAATCCTCAATTTTCTTTTGACCCACCAAGTCTTTAGAAAGCAAAAGGGATATTAGTCAAGCCAGCATCACCCATCTTCATACAGCTGTTTCGGGGTTTTGCCCCTCATCAGTGCAGAGCAGAGCGATACTGGCTGGCTCTGGGAGGCAATGAGTGGCTCAGAAAGCGGAATATCTCCGCTTGGGGAGAGCATATTGGTGTGTGGAGATTTGAAATTGCCTTTTTGCACTCCACAAAGCATCTGCATTATGGGAAACAGAGACAAAAAACCTGGCCTGGATCTGAAAATGTGGGAGCAGCCATCCCACCCAGCTCTTTGGCTGCTCCGGTAAAAACCCAGCCTGAAATAACTGCTACCGGCAGCTATACTAAGGGATACTATGGGTGTCAGTCACCTAATGCTGCTGACACAAAATAAATACTGTTTTTTACCTCCTAGACACCAGGTATATCAGTGACACATACCTTCCATCAATGACGGTTTCTTACGCCTTCTTACAAACCCCCCCTTCTTCCCAAAGTCAGGGTTCTGAGTAGAGATGGGCGAATTTCTCGAAATTCGGTTCGCTCACATCGCCGAATTTTCTGACAAAAAATAACTTTGTTCCGAATTACTTTGGGACGAATCACATTAAAAAACAGCTATTTCCAGGCTGCACAGAGCCTGCAGGGTGCTATAGAACGTTGTGCCATGCTTAAATATGCAGAGGGAGCTTGGTTTGGTCTTCATACAATGTTGTGTTTTAGTATGACACGCACATGACTGTCGCCGCTCTTAGAATCGCTTCACTATAAAATTCCCTGGGCACTTAAGAGGGCAAAACTGACCAAAAAACTGAAGGGGGAATGTAGCCTGATAAAGTCATGCCAGCAAAGCTGGAAAAAAACAAGCTGAAAGCTCAGGTGGCAACATCAGTGACAGAGTGTGGAGGTGACGGCGGCAGCCACAGCAGCATGAGGTCAGAGAGTGGCACAATGACATTCTGGAGGTGGCAAAAACAGAACAGGAGTAGGCCACAGAATGGCACAATGACACAGTGTGGAGGTTACGGCAGCAGCCACAGCAGCAGCATGAGGTCAGACAGTGGCACAATCACATTCTGGAGGTGGTAAAAACAGGAGTAGGCCATTGAGTGGCACAATGACAGAGAGTGGAGGTGACCGTGGCAGCAGCAACAGCATGAGGTCAGAGAGTGGCACAATGACACAGTGTGGAGGTCACGGCAGCAGCCACAGCAGCAGCATGAGGTCAGACAGTGGCACAATGACAGAGTGTGGAGGTGGGTGGCAATACCAGTCCCTGGTAAAGATGGTTGGTGGCAGATGAAGAAACTGTCAGCAGATGTGTGGCATCAGGCGGGTGGCGGCATCAGAATAGTGGCTGAGACAGGTAGTTTGAACCCAGACTCATTTCTCACAGTTTGGGTGAGGCATCATGGCTGATGTAGTCTGACGCTTAAGTCATTGGTGTGTGGAAATCCTGGCCGATCCACGCCTGATTCATCTTGACAAAGGTCAGTCTTTCCACATTTCCCGTGGACAAGTGGGTTCTCCTCGGGGTAACGATGGCCCCCGCCGCACTGAACACCCGCTCTGATGCCACACTACTTGCTGGGCAGGACAGCTTCTCCACTGCAAACTCGGCAAGTTGCGGCCACACATCCAGTTTGGCTGCCCAGTAGTCCAGCGGATCTTCTAACTGAGGTGGCAGAGTGCTGACAAGTAGGCCACCACCTGTTGGTTCAGGGTCTGCTCCAGGTCCTGCTGCTGCTGCTGCTGGCGACTGCCCTCCTCACTAGGCAGGTGAAGGAAGCTGCTTATCAGTGACTCCAGACTTAGGTTGCTGCTGATGGAGCTGGTACTGCTCCGACCTCCGCACCTTTCCCCAGCAGCCGCGGCAGTAGTACGTGAGTGCTGAAGAACCCCCCGGTCAGACCTGTCAGAGGAGGGACGATGCCGCACATAGGCAGCAGCCAACTGACTACGGAGGATTTCCCTATAGTATTTGAGTTTGTCATCCCTCTCAATAGCTGGGAAAAAGGCTCCCATTTTGGTCCGGTAGCGAGGGTCCAATAGGGTGGAGAGCCAGAAGTCATCCCCCTGCCGGATGCTGACTATTCGGCTGTCACTAGCCAGGCAAATGAGCATGCTGCGGGCCATCTGCACCAGTGACTCCGAGGGGCTCCCTGCCTCCATCTCCATTGTATACTGCCACGGTGCTTGCGGGTCATCTGCCTTGTCTTCCTCATCTCCATCTACCTCCTCCAGCTCCTCCTGCTCCTCCTCTCTTGTCACCTGGGTAGAAAATCCACTCATTTCATTAGACAATGCTTCTGCTCCAATGTCCTCCTCCTCCTCCTCCTCCATTTCAGTCCCCACCGGACTCATGTGGCCGTGAGATGTAGTCGCCACGTCTCCAGTCCCCTGCCCAGACAGATTTTTCAGCATCTGTTCCAGTACATGAAGCAGTGGAATGACGTTATTCATCCCGTAGTCCTGGTGACTGACAAATAACGTGGCATCCTCACATGGCCTCAACAAACGTCAGGTGTCACGCATGAGCTGCCACTGGCTGACATCAAAGTTACACAGGGGAGTACTCCTGTCCGGCTGGATCATCAAAAAATCGTTAATGGCCTTTCTCTGTTCATACAGTCGGTCCAACATGTGCAGGCTGGAATTCCAACGGGTGGAAACATCGCATATCAGAGTGTGTTGGGGGAGGCCGTTCTGCCGCTGCAACTCGAGGAGGGTGTTCCTGGCTTTGTAGGAATGGATGAAGTGCATGCACAGTTTCCTGGCCATTTTCAGAATCTTCTGAAGATCGGTGGAAGACTTCAGGAACCGTTTCACAACCAGATTTAACACGTGCGCCATGCAGGGCACATGTACCATCCCTCCTCGGTGCAGCGCGGACACCATGTTACTCCCATTGTCCGTCACCATGGTTCCTATTTGCAGTTGGCGCGGAGAAAGCCACACATCGATTTCTTGCTGCATGATGTGGAGCAGTTCCTCCCCTGTGTGACTTTGTTCATCGAGGCAAGCCAGGTGTAGAACTGCGTGACACCGCTGTGCCCTACACATGTGGTATGATGGAGCAGTACTTGTGGAGGCTGAGATGGTGGTGGTGGTGGAGGAGGAGGAGGCGGACATTGGCGCAGAAGCAGCAGTTTGACAACGTGGAGGAGAAAGCGCCGTCTCCTGTCCAAGTTGTTGGTGTGCCTGGGCAGGAAGCACATTCACCCAGTGGGCCGTAAAGGACATGTACTGGCCCTGACCGTAGTTACAGCTCCAGACGTCCGCGCTGCCGTGCACCTTGGAACAAACCAATAAGCTCAAGGACTGGCCCACCTTCTGTTCTACATATTTATGAAGTGCTGGTACTGCCTTTTTGGAAAATAAATTACGGCTTGGAACTCTCCATCTCGGCTCGGCACAAGCCATTAGTTCTCTGAACGGTGCAGAGTCCACCATTTGGAAAGGGAGGGACTGTAGTACCAACAACTTGGACAGGAGCACGGTCAGCTGCTGCACCTTAGGATGGTTGGACGCATACTGTTGTCTCTTTGCAATCGCCTCGCTGAACGACTGCTGGCGCCATGAGTAGTGAGGAGCAGGAGCATCTGGACCGGGAGATGATGTCAAAGAGAAACAGCTCCCTTCTGCAGAGGTGGTGGAGCCTTGACTGGCTGCAATGGCATGCGTGCCACTGGGCGCTGCTGCTGCTGTTGCTGCGGCGGCAGGATGGACCACCACATCTGAGCCACGTTTCTCCCAGGCCACCGGATGGTGATGCTGCATGTGCTGGCACAGAGCCGTGGTGCCAACGTTAGCTCCCTGGCCACGCTTCACTTTCTGCCCACAGATTTTACCTATACCCATATTCGGCTCCTCCGGTGTCCTAGCAAAGAACTGCCACACTGCCGTGTATCGGATTTTACCGCCAACGCTCCGCACTGAGTGACTACTACAAGAGAAAAAATTGTAATTAACCTTCGCTTGTGAATTAGGCTACAGGAAAAATGTATTTTTTGGCGGTGAAAAAGATGGTTTCTTTTAGTCACCACAACAGCAGAACAACGCTTAATTAACCCCTGGATGTAAATTGCACAAAAAAATTGATCAGCCAAAAATGAAGTGGTATTTGTATTGTAAAAACGCTGTTTCTTTAAATGAATACAACAGGAACAGGCTTAGATCCCCCTTGGATATTCAAAGTGCTGTGAGCAGATAGCATTAAAATGTATATGCAGCTGCATTGGACTCACACTGGACTTCAGATCCAATACCCCACAAAATCAGAAATAGAACATTAAGAGAAGCAGTCTCTGAGACAAGCTGAGACACCCCCCAAAAATCGCTGTATAAAAATCAGTTCTTCAGTAAGAGCTAGTACAAGCAGCTGCGGCAGCACCTTCCCTAGTCAGTACAGTGAGAGGAGTGTGAGCTCCCACCGTCGCGCCCGGACATATAGTGCGGTGACGTCACAGAATCCCGCCGGTCTCTGATTGGCTTCATCTCTGCACATGTCATGCAGGCTATGCCCTTCTTCCTCCCAGAGTGCTTTGCCCATGTAACGCCATGGGCTCGCAGCCATTTTATCAATCAAAAGCACACTTCGTTCACCCGAAGTCCCCCAAACTTCAACTTCGTTCAGAACCGAAGTTTTCCTGAAATTCTAAACGAATTCTACTTCGTTAGAATCAATTCGCCCATCTCTAGTTCTGAGCACCTTCATTTGTGCAGTCTCCCTATGAATTATACTGTGGCTTTTTTGCATATTTGTGTTAACTGGTATCTACTTAAGGTGCAGTTTTCTATCATTCAGTTGATCCCTAGTGGAGGGGTGTGTGAGCTCTTGCTCATTAGTTATCTGTACATGTTATATCTTTCCCATGTATCACAGGGGTCTGTGTTGCCTCCTACTGAGTTCAGTCTTTATTCGAACCATTGAGCTGTAAGTATGGCCTTGTGGTTGTGTTTTCGAGTAAATGATGTCCCATTTTCTGTGATTTTTCTGTAAATGGGCACCTTCAGCTAGAAGGCAGTGTACACTAGACAGGGCATTTGCATTTCCTTGTAGTTTTCCTGACCTATGCTCTACAGAAAAATTTAAATACTGTACAGCCAAGAACCAGTGAGCATTTTTTAATTTCTTTTCTCTAATCCACCTAAGAGAGGCATGATCTGATTCCATCCTAAACTTCTGCCCTAGCAGGTAATATCGGAGGAAATCCAGAGGCCAATTTATGGCCAGGCATTCCTTTCAACAATCGAGTAGTTCTGCTCTGCTGGGGACAGCTTTCTTCTCAAGTAGTTGGATGTTTCTTTCCATTCATGTCTTGGGACATCACAGCGCCTAGACCTACATCCAATGCATCTGTCTGGATGACCAATTCTCTGGAGAAGTCTGGGGCTACTAACACAGGCTGTCTACAGATGGCTGACTTAAGATTCTGGAAAGCCTCTTCAGCCTCTGGGGACCACTGAACTATGGACAACTTTGCACCTTTTCTTAGGTCGGAAAGGGACACCGCTATTTCGGCGAACTTGGGGATAAACCTTCTATAATCTCCAAAAAATTGGGAATCTCGCAAGAGAACAAAGAGTGACTTTTGATCACAATATTTACTATTTTGCCATAGGCAAACTTAAACTCTATCAGTTCTCTATCTATTAAACACTAAACGTAACTTTTATTATATCTAACTCTTAACCTCTATACACACTATTTAAAAACCTGATCTCTATCCTCATCATTTAACCCTTTTTGCTTCTGAGAGAGGGAATAACTCCCTTTCTATCATCAAGTCTGGTGGAACCCCACCTATTAACAGGAGAGCCTTATATCTATAGCAAAGTACTAGCTTCAGTAAGGGATCCCAAGCCAACTACTT
Organism: Phyllomedusa bahiana; assembly: GCA_025379985.1. Taxonomy (NCBI): domain Eukaryota; kingdom Metazoa; phylum Chordata; class Amphibia; order Anura; family Hylidae; genus Phyllomedusa; species Phyllomedusa bahiana. The sequence goes on along the minus strand of JAODAL010037976.1, from coordinate 5,716 downwards.
GGGCAGTCGTCCCTAATCTCATAGACACAGAACAAATAAGGCCCCCTAGTGACACCGACTGCAGCAGGAGACACTAGTAGACAGAGCTGAGAGATCACAATTTAAAACGTCATGCCTGACCTCGCCGACATGTTTCGCCAGCTAACCTGGCTTTATCAAGGCTTAGAGGTCCGATCTACAAGTGTCACCTGCTGCAGACGGTGTCACAAGGGGGCCTTATTTGTTCTGTGTCTATGAGATTAGGGACGACTGCCCAAGTAGTTGGCTTGGGATCCCTTACTGAAGCTAGTACTTTGCTATAGATATAAGGCTCTCCTGTTAATAGGTGGGGTTCCACCAGACTTGATGATAGAAAGGGAGTTATTCCCTCTTTCAGAAGCAAGGGTTAAATGATGAGGATAGAGATCAGGTTTTTAAATAGTGTGTATAGAGGTTAAGAGTTAGATATAATAAAAGTTACGTTTTAGTGTTTAATAGATAGAGAACTGATAGAGTTTAAGTTTGCCTAAGGCAAAATAGTAAATATAGTAAACCTTCTATAACACCCCAAATTTCCCAGGAATGCCATGACTTTTTTTTTTTTTTTTATGGTGTGGGGTCAGTTTTGAATCACCTCTACTTTATTAAGCTGGGGTTTTTTTTCCACCCGCCCTATATCCCAAGTACTGGGCTTCTTCCATCCCCATGGCACACTTACTTTGATTGATAGTGAAACTGACCTTCTTTAATGAGTCTAGGACAGCTTAGACCTTACTTGGGTGACTTTCTCGATTGCGACTAAAGATCACTATATTGTCCAAATAAGCGGCAGCACATTTCCTGTGGGGACATCAGATCTGATCCTCTGGAAAGTAGCAGGAGCCCCTTGCAAATCAAATGGCATCCTAACATATTGTAAACATCCCTCAGGTGTGGAAAGACCGTCTTCTCCCTAGCCTCCTTAGAAAACAGGATCTGTCAATACTCTTGGGTGAGATGTAGGGTAGTGATGTAAAAAGCCGGATCTAACCTCTCAATAAGCTCATCTACCCGGGGAATGGGGTAAATATCCACTTTAGACACGTCGTTCAGCTTGCGATAGTCATTGTAAAAATGACACTCTCCATTGGGCTTTGGGACCTAAACTCTGGGACTGGACCACCCACTTTTAGACTCCTTGATAACACCCAATCTCAATATTCTCTGGAATTCCTTTGCAATGACCACACGGCGGACCTCGGAATCCTATATAATTTCAGGCTCACCGTCACCCGGGGCTCCGTGATAATCTCATGTTCGATTACCTGGTGACTCCATAAACAGGTCCCTATACTGTTGTAGCAGTTGCTTACACTGCTGTTTTTGGGTGGGAGATAGGGTCTCTGCAATTTTTACATCCTCAATAGTGGAGTCTGATTTTGGTCATAGGGGGGTCCCCATCCTTCCAGGGTTTTACCAAATGTATGTGGTAGATCTGATACTGTTTCCTTATACATTGCTGGTGTACCTTGAAGTTAACCTTGCCAACCTTATCGACTACGTCATATTGTCCCTGCCATTTGGCAAGAAATTTGCTTTCTACTGTGGGTACTAGTACTACAACCAAATATCCTAGGCTAAATTGCCTAAGCAGGGACAATCTGTTATAAACACTTGACTGCGCCTCCTGGCCCTGTAAAAGATGTTCCTTCACACTGGGCATCACTTGGGTTATCCTTTCTTGCACTTGGGCAACACGCTCTATTACACTTTTAAAAGGAGTAAACTCACTCTTCCAGGTCTCTTTTGCAATATCCAACAACCCCCAAGGAAGTCTCCCATACAATAATTCAAATGGAGAAAACCCTGTGAAAACTTGGGTAACCTCTCAGATGGAAAACAGCAGGTAGGGCAATGAACAATCTCAGCCATCCTTCTCAACTACCTTTTTTAACATGGCCTTTAGGGTCTTATGGAAGCGCTCCATAAGGCGATCTGTTTAGGGTTGATAGAAGTGCGTAGATGTACGATTTGGTGATACCAAGTTTTGCCACAGTTCCCAGAAGAGGGGACAGTCCCTGCACACAATAATCTCATCCTTCAAACCCCTTCACAATTCACACATACCTGTACCCAGATCTGACTTTAGGGCCACCTGAGCCATGGGGTACACTTTGGTATCCCTATGTATACATATGACTCCCGAGGTTTGCAGTGACTTTAGGGTCACCGGAGCCACGAGTATACTTTGGTATTCCTATTTATACATGTGACTCCCATTATTGCAGTGCCATTTACGGTGATGGGTGATGAAAACAGGCAGCTGCACCTTGCCACAGAGCACTCCATTAGATTAGAGTTGAGGGGACACTGGGCCGCCATATGACCCAGAGCATGACATCTCTAACAAATGATTTCTCGTAAAGCAGTTCTTGCCATAAGCTCTGGTCCACCTTTGGCTTTGGGGCATCCTTCCTATGCAGTTCTTGGGTACTCAGCAGTAATCTGGCAACCCAGAATGGACGGGTCAGTTGCACAGTGTCAGCCATAGATTTTTCCACCATGAGATATCTCTCTACCAAGTCCACCAACTCATCCGCAGACTGGCGGTAACCCTGAGCGACCCAGCACTGGACTGGCCTGGGAAAAGCATGCACAAAGCAGTCTACCACAACTCACTCTACCATTTGAGCCAGGGTACACATCTGGCTGCTTGTCAGGATCCAGTCCTGTTTTTATGTTTTACCTGTTTTGTGGGCATTTCTGCCTCTTTGCAAGATGGCCATCGCAGCTTCAGTGGCCATTTTACCTGCTCTCTGAGGCTATATTAACGTGTGCACCTGTGTTCCTCCTTGCCTGAGTATTCAGTTAGAACCTAGTTCCTGTCTCCCTCAACCTCCTTGGCTCTCCTGTTTGAAGATCCCTGCGGTCCTCGTATTCTAGAGTCCGGCTTATTGATTCCCTGCAAGCTATTTGCTGCAACCTGACATTCCTGCCTTTGGACCTCTCGTTTATACTTACTTCTGCACATGGGATCATCCTGCTGACATAGTCTCCTCTGCAGGATTCCTCTAGTGCTACACAACCTGCCTGCTGCCCATCCAGCGCTGCTGCCACAAACGTCTGCTGACCACCTACGGCTCTCTGCTCACCGGACGAACGCCATCCAGCGCTGCTGCCACAAATGTCTGCTGAACACCCACGGCCCTCTGCTCACCGGCCGAACGCCATCCAGCGCTGCTGCCACAAACGTCTGCTGAACACCCACGGCCCTCTGCTCACCGACCGAACGCCATCCAGCGCTGCTGCCACAAACGTCTGCTGAACACCCATGGCCCTTGCTCACCGGCCGAACGCCATCCAGCGCTGCTGCCACAAACGTGAGTCTGCAGTTACTCCTTCTGACTGTTTGCTGTTGTGCACCCCTCCCCCTACCAGCTACTGGTCTCCATAACATATCCATGCGAAGCGTAACACTGCTGTCAATTATGTGCAAGCTCTATGAGGTCAAACATTTGAGACCTTGGTGGTTTGTCCCAGCTTTAGCTCCATTTATGTACCTTTTGGGCCCGTACAGTTAACCCCAGATGTGCCAGGATCTCTGCCTTCAGCCTGGTGTACTATTTTGTGTCCTGCATGGACAGATCACATTACAACTTTAGGGATTCTCCCATGAGGAATGGAGCCAGGACCTTGGCCCATTGATCTGCAGTTTCTCGCGCTCAGCAACACGTTCAAAAACAGTGAGTCATCTTTTGGAGAGTCTCATGTATGGATCTATGGGCTCGCCGGTCTTTATCAGGACTAAGTGGAGCTGGGGTCACTTTAACCCAAATGGCTTCTGTCAATAGGGCCATATACCATATCAGGAGCTGATAAGTCTCCTGCTGTGCCCGTACAGACTATGCATGTGTCTTCTGTTGATGGGTGCTGGCCTGTATGAGGTGCTTTATAATATACTCCATCAAGGTCTTTATCTGGGTCACAGCTTTAACCCAGGATGTGTGCTTGCACCAGCGGGGCTATGCCCGTATCCTACACCAATTGTGGGGATCTGCCCCAAAGGCAGCCTTTAAAGATGAAACCAGCAGCAATGTTGGTGCAAACCAAATAGGTGGTTCTTTATTCTGCCACACATTGAACACATATATTCACACACACACACACACACACACACACACACACACACACACACACACACACCACTGTGTATACACCATACATACCTTATACAAAATTGTTTTTACCACAATTACATATATGTGTATGTCACAATTGGATACCCTTATTGTGCTGGACATGGCTTATACCAATGGAACATAGAGCAAATAAGGCCCAAGAGAGACTGTGTTTGTGCTGCAGTCTCCCATGGTTCCATTATGATGTGTGTGGGGAGACGTTTTCCAAGGTATGATGTGATTGAGGCCTAAGATTATTTTAAAGGTTCACAAATAGTGTATAACATATACATTGTAAGGCCCTGACTGGTAAAGTGGGGGTTTAGTGTACACATCGAACCCAGTGTTCTCGCACATATATGATGAGGACAGCTGCATGTCACCGAGAAACCTGGCCTCGGTGAAGTAGGCCGTGCCTGAAATTACAGGCCAGGGAGTTTGAGCCTGAGAGGCTACACCACAGCATAACCAGCTACAAGATTGTAGTAAAGAGAGCTATTGTTTAGTTAGTCAGGGGCTGCAGGTGGCACCCCAACAGCTTGTGTAGAGCGCACTAAGAAAAATGACGGCAGACGATGACATTGAGGCCTATCTGGACACGTTCGAAAGGATTGCTGAGAGGGAAAAACTACCCCAAGATCAGTGGGCGGAAGCGTACTTCAACTTACGGGTCCAGGATGACAAAGTCTATGCAAAACTCTGGGGAGAGATCCTGGCCTGGATAGGAGTTACTTTGAGCACAGCGAGTATATTCCTGGGTAGTGTTGAGCGATTACGTTGGCTATCGACATCGGGCGACAGTCGATAGTCGGCCACCATCGATAAGGTTTTTCGATAGTCGATAGTCAATCATCTTCGATGACCATTAAAGTCTATGGGAGAGCAACAACACCTTCATTCTTACACTCAAACAGGGCTGGAGAAGCTGGAATTAACAGCCACAACAGTCAAATGGATACCTGCTACATCTTAGGCACAACACTTAGGCTATAAAAGCCACAGAAAAAAAGTCACACACTATTCACTATCCCTGTCTTGTACCACAGCATGACCCTTAAACCTGCATCACCCACAAATTAAGAAGTGCCAGAAGGCAGTATTATTTGAACCATCATTTTACTTGAACTGGACATTGAATATCCCTGTCCTGGAAAGCAGCATGACCCTAAAAACCTGCATGACCCACAGATAAAAAAGTGCCAGAAGAAAGTAGTCTTTGAACGACCATTTTAGTTGAACTGGACATTGACTAGAACTGTCCTGGACCGCAGTATGACCATGAAACCCGTCTGACCCCCATATTAAACAGTGCAGGAAAAAGTAGTATTTCAACCACCATTTTAGTTGTACATGACATTGACAATCCCTGTCCTGGACCGCAGCATGACCTTAAACCTGTCTGACCCACAGATAAAAGTGCCGGAAAAGGAGTTTTTTCAACCACCATTTTTAGTTTCACTGGACATTGACTAGAACTGTCTGGACTGCAGTATGACCATTAAACCTGTCTGACCCCAGATTAAAAGTGGGAAAAAAAGGGGCCAACCCAATTTTAGTGCGGAAGACTTACCCCATAGTTA
>JAODAL010037975.1:0-39754 GCA_025379985.1 Phyllomedusa bahiana | reverse complement strand
GGGGCACACAGGCCAATGGACAGATGGGCACAGCACATGGACAGAGGGGCACAGCACATGGAGAGAGGGGCACAGCACATGGACAGAGGGGCACTGCTCATGGAGAGAGGTACAGCACATCAAGACTGGACAGCGTTATCTGCTCCTGACCTTATGTAGACGGCTGTGCTGCAAGTCCTTCCCCTACTCCGACCCGACTGCTGGGGGAAGCGTCTGTGCCCTCCTCCTTGTCTTCCCCCTGCTCTGTCATGTGCTGCTGTTAACCTGCTATGCATAATGCACATAGCTCTAGGTGAGCCTGCAGCTGAGGAGCGACTGGTCAGCCTCGGTGTCACCCCGTTCCCTGTCAGTACGGCTCCTGTGCTCAGCTATGAGACTATACAGCGCAGCTGAGGATAGGAGCCGCTGACAGGCAGGAAGAAGAGATCCTTCTCAATAAGGGTCCGTCCTCCTGCTGATGCCGCTGGATTCCATGAAAGCAGCCCTGGTCCGTGTCCCCCCTCCTTAAAACACTCCAGTTTTCTATGGAAACATTAGGTCCGGAGGCAGAGGGTTGAAACAAAAAAATGTGTGTGTTACTGTCAACAGGTGCTGCCCTAAGCACCGGCTTTCCAATGCCCAGTGTCACAACCTGAATCAGTGAAGTGCCGCCCACGAGGCGAAGCATCACTGATTTAATCACGCAGCGCGGGCCCCCCCCCTCGGCAGCGCCGGGCCCCAGCCATACACAGCAGCGCAGGCTCCGCACTCATCTTGGTACTGAGAACTGGCTTTTAGCCTGTTCTCTGTACTTTTACTATGATGCAAGGGGGCTGTACCTGCCGGCGGCAGCGGGCCCCCCCTTGCTTCACAGACTGGCCGGGCCCGGTACGGGAGTACTGCCTGTACCCCCCTAATGGCGGGCCTGTAACCAGGCACCATAATAATATAATTAAAGTCTGATCCCAGATTCTCATTGACACCTTGGTCCTTCCTTCTCTCTGGCTATGTACTCTTACAAGAACTACACTGTAAGAGGCCTATAAACGAACTCATTTATTGAAGCTACAACACCAATTATCCTCAGTTAGTTGCTATAATATCATAACCTCTGTGGCTCACTCCTTTCCACTGATATCACACATCAGATTTCAATCGTGCCACATCATTGGATCTCATCTAACTGTTCTCTGCACCTTCATCCTCATAATTAACTCTTCAACCTTTACCATTCACTTCATCCTTCTGACTAATGTACACTATATAGCATTCAGTATTTAAGTAATGCTTAGGTGGCTCCTGATGTAACCTGATTATCAATAACTTCAGACTTCAAAATGTAACAGGCCTGAATCCTAGTACCTGTCACACTCCCGAAATGAAAGCCTGCTTTCATAATACCCACACTTGGTGGAGAACTTGCCATACTTCGGTTAAATAGAGCATGGACAAATTCGTACTAAAACATCCTGCGCAAAGATTAACCCGCTCATCTACCGCAACACCCACCTCAGGGTCAAAACACCCAGAACCTTTTCACCCCCAAAAAAATATGCAGACACCAAAAATCCGCTTGGCAAAACAACCAAACATAGCTCATGAATCACCAATGCAAAATTATATCAACACAGGTAGTGACATGGATGCTCCCCGTGCTGAGGCTGCGGACACAGTCAACGCTCCATCACTGGCCGTCTCATTCTCACAGGAGGTCTCAAGACTGCTCTTACCGATTCTAGACTGCCGCTTTGACTTTATTCAAGCTTCTATTAATGCAGCCTTATTATAGATCACAACTAGTAATGAGCGAGGATGGCAATTATCGTCATTGGGTCGATAACAGATTGTTGTGATCTTCAGGCCGATAGCCGATAACCGATGACGATTAATCGCCGATCCCCATTATAGTCTATCGGAGAGGAACACCAGCTTAATTTTTACACCCAAACAGGTGAGGTGAAGCTGGAATTAACATCCACAACAGTTAACTGGATACGTGCTACGTCTTGCAATTGTCTTGCAATTAGGCTGCCAGAGTCACAGAAAAAAAATTTGCAGGCTAAAATAATTCATTCCTTTCAATGGCTAACTGAAAAGATTGGGACGGCATAGCCATAGCAGGTACAGCGGTAGCAGCTGCTACGGGACCCCTTTGACACAAAACAAGACACCGGTATTGGAAATGGCCCATGGTAACTGGCAGTAGACCCCTATCACTTTTTGCACCAGGGACCAACAACTCGTCATATATGCAATGGCAGCAAGAACATCCCAATGGGGAACGCAGAGGTTCAGCTGGCAGGGCCCTAGTTAGAGTGGGTGCAGCGAGACCCAGGGCTGCCGTCAGTCATCTATTACCCGCTTCATGCCCACATGCAGCTAAATCAAATGGGGTGCCCACCCATTACTACTTCCTATTTTTAACATATCACTGGGCACCTTTTTGATTCCGGCCCCCGACAGGAATATTGCCCTATTGCCACCCTTGGCATCCATTTTAAAGTAGCCTGACGCCAAAACCACCAAAAAATACCCTTATGGACCCTCAGAATAAAAATTTGCCATAAGAAATTAACTATTTTAAAAAACTATTTTTCCAATCTTGCTTCTGCTGCTGCTGCTACGGCTACTTGCCATTCTACTGCTGGCACGTTGCTGACGTTGTTCCACTGTTACATTAGAATGTGAAGGAGACGCAACAGATGTCTCCAGTTCGTCAACGAGGCCCGTCTCAAACTCCTGCATTCTATTGTCAAATAAAGTGGGTTGAAGGAAATTGCTGACTTTTGATTTGGAACATGGATCAAGGAGGGTAGACACACAGTGACCGCTCTTTATTTTGATGGCCTTGAAGCGTCAGAAATAAGCTTTTTTTTCAATAAGACCTTTACTATTGGTTTCTTTTACAGTGGCATGACCCCAAAACCTGCAAAGACGCCCTTGATGGACCCTCAGAATAAAAAGTGCTAGAAGAAACAAGTATTTGAACCACTATTTTAGTGAAATGGACATTGACTATCCCTGTCCTTTAATGCAGCATGACCCAAAACCCACACAGATGCCGTTATGGACCATCAGATTAAAAAGTGCCTGTAGAAAGTAGTCTTTGAATCACTATTTTAGTTGAACTGGACATTGACTATCCCTGTCCTGTAACGCAGCATGACCCCAAAACCTGAATGACCCACAGATTAAAAAGTGCCGGAAGAAAGTAGTCTTTGAACCACTATTTTATTGAACTGGACATTGACTATCCCTGTCCTGTACCGCAGCATGACCCAAAAACCTGCATGACCCACAGATTACCAAGTGCCTTAAGAAAGTAGTTTTTGAATTACTATTTTAGTGAACTGGACATTGACTATCCCTGTCCTGTACCGCAGCATGACCTCAAAACCCAACAGATGCCCTTATGGACCCTCAGATTAAAAAGTCCCGGAAGAAAGTAGTCTTTGAACCACTATTTTAGTTGAACTGCAAATTGACTATCCCTGTCCTGTACCGCAGCATGACCCCAAAACCCGCATGACCCACAGAGTAAAAAGTGCCACAAGAAAGTAGTTTTTGAATCACTATTTTAGTTGAACTGGACATTGACTATCTCTGTCCTGTACCGCAGCAGGACCCAAAAACCTGCGTGACCCACAGATTACCAAGTGCTGGAAGGCAGTATTATTTGAACTAGTATTTTAGCGAACTGGACATTGACTATCCCTGTCCTGTACCACAACATGACCCCAAAACCCGCATGACCCACAGATTAAAAAGTGCCGGAAGAAAGTAGTCTTTGAACCACTATTTTAGTTGAACTGGACATTGACTATCCCTGTCCTGTACCGCAGCATGACCCAAAAACCTGCATGACCCACAGATCTAAAAGTGTCGGAAGAAAGTAGTCTTTGAACCACTATTTTAGTTGAACTGGACATTGACTATCCCTGTCCTGTACCGCAGCATGACCCAAAAACCTGCATGACCCACAGACCACAAAGTGCCGGAAGAAAGTAGTCTTTGAATCACTATTTTAGTGAACTGGACATTGACTATCCCTGTCCTGTACCGCAGCATGACCCCAAAACCCGCATGACCACAGATTAAAAAGTGCTGGAAGATAGTAGTCTTTGAACCACTATTTTAGTGAATTGGACATTGACTATCCCTGTCCTGTACCGCAGCATGACCCCAAAACCTGTATGACCCACAGATCACAAAGTGCCAGAAGAAAGTAGTCTTTGAACCACTATTTTAGTGAGACATTGACTATCCCTGTCCTGTACCGCAGCATGACCCAAAAAACCCGCACATGTGCCCTTATTAACTATTTTAAAAAAAACTAGTTTTCCAATGCTGCTGCTGCTACAGCTACTTGCCATTCTACTGCTGTCACATTGGTGACGTTGTTCCACCATGACATTAGAATGTGAAGCAGATGAAACAGATGTCCCCAGTTGGTCAACGAGGTCTGTCTAAAGTCCTGCATTCTACCATCAAGTGGGTTGAAGGAAATTACTGATCAAGGAGGGTGAGGCTGTGAACGTGGATCACAGAGGTTCAGCTGTCAGGGCCAGACTTACAGTGGGTGCGGTGAGAGCCAGGGCTGGCGTCCGTCATCTATTAACACGCAGGTTCAGCTGGCAGGGCCGGACTTACAATGGGCGGGTGAGAGCCAGGGCTGGCGTCCGTCATCTATTAACACGCAGGTTCAACTGGCAGGGCCGAACTTAGAGTGGGTACGGTGAGAGCCAGGGCATCCGTCAGCCATCTATTAACACGGAGGTTCAGCTGGCAGGGCCACATTTAGAGTGGGTGCGGTGAGAGCCAGGGCTGCTGTCAGTCATCTATTAACACGGCAAAAATGCCCTTATGACGCAGCAACGAAAACAGTCAGGCCGAAGCAGAGTGCACATGGCAGAAGTGTGAGCTAAGACCTCGATCCTTCCTCAGAAGACAGTCAAGACCTGGGTAGCACTTGAGAAATTTCTGCCTCTACGAGAGCACTTGCCTCTCCGTATGAGTGCGGACCAATTGAACTTCACTTGGAAATGCTGATGTTTGACGCTCCTGTTCCACCCAGGTGCACTTTTTCTTGGCTTTCTTTTTCTCGTTTTTCTCAATGTGCTAGAGGAAATTGTGAAGAACAAATGCCTGTTAGAAACCATATTTTTTACAATAGGACCTGTAGTATAGCTGGTTTTGGACAGCACCATGACCCCAAAAATTATACAAATGACCTCTCTGCCACTGTTAAAAATTCTGAGGAAGAAATGCCAATTAGAAAACACATTTCTGTACCAAAGGACCTGGATTATAGCTGTTTTTCACAGCACCATGACCCCAAAACCATTGACAGTGCTTAAAATTTTCATGAAGAAATGAGTAAATGGAATATGTTTTTTTCATGAAACCGTGTACAATTGCTGTCTTTTACAGTTTCCTGACCGCAAACCCTTTTGGGCACTCAGAATAAAAAATTGCAGTAAGAAATGATCATTTGAAAAAAAACAATTTCAAGAGGACCATTTCTTTTTGAAGAGGAATGTGAAGTAGACCGGCAACTAATCGGTGACCTCGGCAATTGGGGCCACAACATCATCAGAGATCCATGCCTGATTCATCTTGATGAAAGTCAAACGATCCATATTATCAGTGGAAAGCCGAATGCGTTTGTCTGTAATGATTCCTCCAGCTGTGCTGAAGGTCCGCTCAGATATGATGCTGGCTGCTGGGCAGGATAACACCTCTATGGCGTGACGAGCGAGCTCGGGCCATTCATCCATCTTGGATACCCAGAAGTCAATTGGGTCCGGAACCTATCCAAAAACATTGGTGTTGAGACGCAGATAGTTGCTCACCGTGATCTTCAGCCGATCTCTGTGTGTCGTATTTGTGCCCTGAATTACAGGTGTTGGTGAGGTGGTAAATAAGGATTGCCAGAGGTCACCCATTAGGCTTCTGCCACAATGCCTGCTGCTGCTGTTACGGCTACTTGGCACTCTACTGCTGTCATGTTGCTGACGTTGTTCCACCATGACATTAGAAGAACGTGAAGCAGACGCAACAGATGTCTCCAGTTGATCAATGAGCACGGTCTCAAATTCCTGCATTCTACTATCGATTTGGGTGGGTGGACAGAAAGTGCAGAGTTTCACTTTGTAACGGGGATTGAGGAGGGTGGCCACCCAGTAACTGTTGTTCATTTTGATGGCCTTAATGCGTGGATCATGTTGGTGGAAATGGAGCATCCAAGCACTCATGTGAGAGATGGAACCTTGATTTCCCAAGCCTCGGGGTCGAGGGGCACTAGTAAACTGATATTCCTCCTGCTCCACCTCAAATCCGTGCCAAACTCTTACCAAGGCAGGGACATCGGTGCCATCTGTGTCCGGCCATGCCTCATCCTCCTCCTCCTCAGCATCAACACAGCCCTGACTTGCCTCAGATGCTGTACCCCGAGAGCTCAAGCGCCACCCTGCAACAGCCCTGGACCCCGAACCACCACCTAACGAAGACAGATAGAGTTGTGAAACTGTTGGGCCTTCTTGATCTGACAGAGAGTAAGGCTCTGTGTCCGCATCTGTGTCCGCCTCCTCCGTCACTGTTTCCGAGTGTCCAACACTTGTTCCAGAACTAAGATCACTACGATGCTCATGCTGACAAGTGCATTGTCAGCACTGATCATTTTGGTGGCTTCTTCAAAACCCGCAAGAATGGTGCAGAGGTCTTTCACCTGCCTCCACTCTCGATGGCTCAACACCCCGGGGTCTGCAGAACTGCTTGTCAGGCCATGCACCACTTCATACTGCATAATGGCAATACACTGCTGCCACAATCGCTGGAGCATGTGAAGGGTGAATTTCCAGCGTGTTGCCACATCAACAATGAGACGGTTGATGGGAAGACAAAGATGGCGTTGTAACAAAGCAGGGTGCGAACGCTGGAAATGTGAGCTCAGACCTCGAGCCATCCTCAACAGTCAGTCAAGACCCGGGTAGTGCTTTAGAAATTTCTGGACAGCAAGGTTCATGACGTGTGCCAGGCAAGGAATGTGCTCCAGCCTACCGATCTTAATCAGCAAGGAGATTTCGCCCATTATCGCACACCACCTTGCCTGGCACCAGGTTCTTGTCACCCAGCCACTGCTCGATCTCATTGCGCAGAGCTGTCCACAGCTCTTGACCTGTGTGTTGATGGTCTCCAAGACACATTCATTTCAACACAGCCTGGTTTCTCTGGGCACATGATGCTACCCGTGGACCTGGAGGGAAAGAACCCTGCACTATCACTGCGGTTTTGAAGAGCGTGCGCCGAGCCTGAGAGCCACCGTCATCATCAGAGACATCCACTCAACTCACCCAGTGAGCTGTCACAGAGATATAGCAGCCTTGACCGTGCTTACTAGTCCATGTATCGCTGGTCAGATGGACTTTGCCGGACACAGATACAGCCAACGCGCTGGAGATTTTTGCTGACACGTGGCTGGCCAGGGCAGGGACGGCTTTTCATGAAAAGAAATGCCTGCTCAGCATCTACTATTGTGGGCAAGCAAGGGTCATGACGTGGTGGAACCCATCTGTGTCCACCAGGTGGAAAGGCAACATTTCCAAGGCCAAAAGCCTGGAAATGCCTACATTCAGGCTTTTGGCTTTGGGATGGTTTGGGTTAAAGTGTTTCTTCTGCTCCCACACCTGGTACACGGAAGGCTGGCTGCTAGACTGGTCGCTGTACGGCGTGCAGGTCAAACTGGTGGAAGGAGAAGGGGTAGGCTGTGTCTCTGGTGGTGCTGGTGGTACTAGGGCGATGGTGTGTGGCACTTGGGCTGATCCTTGCTCATGCCGCTGAGGGACATGGGCAGCAGAGGAACGCTTGGTCTTGGAAGTGGCGGAGGAGGAGGAGACAGATTCCTCCATGTCAATTCATGCATTCGCTGCATGTGACTAGTCATGTTGGTGGTGGTTAAACACTTTAGGTTCTTCCCTCTACTGATGTCTTTACGGAAAATGCGGCATATGACGTCGCTCGGCGAATCTGAGGCTTGATCGAAAAAGGCCCAGACTTCAGAAGTCCTGGACCTTTTCAACGGCAATAAGCGAGTAGCGGTGTTTCCGCTGACACCACTGATCATGGCTGGCAGAATAATGTCAGCGGACTGATGAGGCGCTCGCAAACATATTCTGCTGAAAAGACCACGTTGGATCCACAATGTCATCATCATCATCACAGGTGACTTCCTCGTCCTGACATTCTACATCCTGGAGCTGCGGGCTACAAGCCACCGGCACTGCAAGGTGTTGCCGACCGCTTGGGATTTGTGCCGACTGACCAGCTTCCTTCTCCTCCTCTGATGGCATCAGCAATTGGGCATCAGAGCAGACAAAATCATCCTCTTTGGCCTCTTGATCTATTGAAATGCCTTCTGACCCCAACTGCATTGTGTCATCAAAGAGGTGACGGTCCTGCAACCGGCGATGTGCTGACTTGCGTGTTGTCCCCAGCACTGGAAGTAGCACCTTCTCTCGTACCTCTAGTTCCACGTTCTACACCCCTCTTTTCTTGCTTACCACTTGTAGTTCGCTCCATGTTTAGAAAGATAAAAATGTAAAAGGTATAGAAGATTTTTTCACAGTCTCTTACTGAAAAACTGTACTGCAAAGACAGCAAATCACAGGTCTTCTTAAATCCCTCTAATTTCCAATTGCTAACTAAGATTAGAAACAGAATTGAATATCTGTGAAATGCGGTCTGGTGGAAGAACCGTAACACCAAATCAACAGTGTTCTTCCTTCAGTCCCTGAGATTTACAACTGCCAAGTAGGACTAGCAATTGATATTTTTCACCAAACTATCGTACAAGTGCGCTATTTGCACCAAAGTAAGAAGCATGGAGACCAATAGAATTATTTGCTATGTTATATGGCTTATATATGGTGTTTTGTAACCACTGAGATGAAGCAACAGTTCAAATAGAAAATTTGTCACCAAATTATCGGACAAGTGCGCTATTTGCACCAAACTGAGAAGCACGGAGAGCAATAGAACTATTTGCTACGTTATATGGCTTAAATATGGTGTTTTGCAACCACTGAGAAGAAGCAACAGTTCAAATAGTATATTTTTCACCAAATTATCGGACAAGTGCGCTATTTGCCCAAAACTGACAATCACAGAGACCAATAGAACTGCAGCCAACAAGAAAGGGACACTTTCAACTCAGTTGTGGTGTCTGCTGGCAAAACAGAAGTAAAATACAGTGGTATTTCACTGTGATTTTACAGAAAAACAGGGTCTGCTGCAGGATCAAACCCCACCCTTCCTCACTCGCAGCTGGATAGATCACTCGAGCTGTTTTCAAGTCTCTAACTAATACTAACTAAAATTGTCTAATCTTGCTATATCCTAAGCTAGCTAACTACTGTAACAAGTATCCTTTGCTGTATTAAAAACGCTGAGGAACTGACTGCGAGCTTTCAAAAAAGCTTTTGAGAGAGACAGCAATGTGTTGTTTTCAAGTCACAGAGTGAAACCGAATGACGCTGAGCAGGAAGTGCTGTCAAATACATAAAATGAGGTCATGTGATTTTAGCAGCCAATGAGATCGCTACACAGCCCAGTGGTGACGTTGTTCACCCCCCCTCTGTGCTCTGTGCTGATTGGTTGGCTGCCAAAATTACAGGAAGCGGTGAAAAGGGTGCGATTGTGATATGTGATGACGATTATTTTAGGATTTTAAGGGAAATTATCGCATTATCGCGGAAACCTGATAACTGCAATAATCTTGCCGATTTCAACTTTTGACGATATCATCGCTCATCCCTAATCACAACCAATTTGCAGAAAATAGAGGAACTTGAATCACACACAGCTTCAATAGAGGAAGATGTTGCTCGACTGGATGGAACCACTACCGCACATCAAACCACCATTGACTCACTGAAAGAAAAGCTAGAGGACCTTAAAAATCAGGAACATAGAAACAACTTACGGTTTATTGGCATCCCGGAGTCTATAACTCAGGATAATTGGGCAAATTATCTTACAACTGATTTGGCGGGTGCTCTGGAGCTAGAAATTACCTAAAGACCCTCTAATAGTGAAACGTGTCCACAGGATGGGCATTTGCAAGGAGCAATGGGTTAGATCCAGGCCAGTCATTGCTCGTTTCCATAATTGGACGGTTAAAGAGAAGGTTCTAAAAGCTTACAAAAGAAAGAGGGAACTGCTGATAAAAGGGGATAAGGTCCTAATGTTTCAAGCCTACCATCCTGTCTGTAAATTCTTGCACGACAATAATATTCGTTTCCAATTGTTGTATCCGGCGAAGTTAAAGGTGCATGACAATGGTCAAATAGTAACATACGATTCCCCAGAAGCAGCTGCCAGAAGATTCCTCAGGGATGAACCTGCATAATCTTCAACACAATATGGCTGATATGAGTTAAGTTGACTCTGTCAGGCTTTAGTACAGATGCGGACCTTCTCCTTTGAGATTTCACAGGTCCACTTAACTAAAAAGAAGTCTGATAGTAAATATTTAATATTTTGTTCAATCTCAGGTTACATGGGATGCCTTTTGTTAGGTTTTTCCTTTTATTAAGTTAAAGAGGTTGTCTCACTACATCGATTCATCTTACCTTAGTCCTGTTTTCGTTGTTTCATTTAGAATTCAGGGGCGTGTTTACTGGCTTCTGCTAGGCTGCAGGAGAAGCCAGGTCTGTAGCTATAGCAACCAGCGCTGACAGCCTATCCAGAGAGCGTAAACAGGTCTGTAGCTATAGTGACCTGAGGAGCTGATGCAGCCCATACAAGAGGGGATATCTCAGAATAGGTAGGACAGTGTTGATGGACACATATTGGAAAGTGACTTATTTTTGCAAGATCTTTAACATAAAAAGCAATCCTTGTAGTGAGACAACCCCTTAAATGAAGTTGGAATTGCTCATTCGACATGCACAATTGTTTACTGCATTTATAATATGTATAATGTTGTTCATCACAAAAAGCTCGGCTGGGATGATTGTGGCACATCGTCCTCTCCCATTCTTCTTGGATGGTAGGGGTGCTCGCTGCGACACCCTAAGTCATCTTCCTCATGGGCTTGATTCATCACGGGTTTCGCCTTTCCGGGATTCGGGATGAGTAGCACCAATATCACAACACTGGACAATCCTAGTGCGTCCGAGCTCAATATCATTTCCTGGAACGTAGCAGGCCTTAATGTCCCGGAAAAATGGAGAAAAATCCTCGTCCACCTAAAACGACTGAAACCAGATCATATATGCTTGCAAGAAACCCACTGGAAAGAGGATAGCTATCTAGCCCTCAGGGCACACTGGCTGGATCCACCAATACTGGCCAATTATAAAACCAGGGCCAGAGGGGTTGCCATCTATTTTCGCATAGGTATTGTACAGGAGATACTTGACCAATACATTGACAAGGAGGGGAGGTTTGTTTATCTCAGAGTTTCTATTGCTAATAAGACATATACCATACTTAATCTCTATGCGCCCAATGCCCCAAATGAAGCCTTTTTTATGGATCTTAGGAATTTTCTAATTCAAAGAAATCATGAGAGCTTAATAGTCATAAGGGATTTTAATTCAAATTCAACCCAAAATTCCTCAATTGATAGGTCACATGGTGCACGGCTGGGGGAGACACCCATTCTATCGCGGACTGGGGATATACAACCACTGGCGTGCCACCAACCAGACAGATAAGATGTACACATTCTACAGAAGAGTCCATGACACTTTTTTTAAGAATTGATTTTTCACTTATTTCCACATATTTTTACTCAGAAGTGGTCAAAACAGATATAATGCCAATAGCTATCTCAGATCCTGCCCCCATACAATTGGTCTTAGGCATTACAATACCTATCAAACAGCCTAGAAAATGGAGCTTTCCAAAACATGTATATGATGTTGACAAGGTTATAGATTTTTTAACAACTCACTGGAAATAATTCATATTGGATAATAAAGAACATGAGGGAAACACTCCCCTACTATGGATGACCGCAAAAGCAGTCATACGAGGGTTGCTAATTAGCTATGTAGGAGCAAAACACAGAACAAGAAATAGTAAATTCAAAGAACTATACACTAACCTTAGAAAGGCACAAACTGAGCAAGCAGCCTGACCCTCAGACTCATCAAAGGAGAAATTTGTGGAAGCCCAAAGGCTGTTAGACACTTTTGTCCAGAGCCACGCCGTGTGGCATACTAGGGCCACCCAAAACTGCTTTTATAGATGGGGAAACAGACATGGCAAACTTTTAGCTACTATGATTAAACCTTGGAAGTCCAGTCCCCCTATCTCAGAGATTAAATGCCCAATAACAGGGACCATTCTTCGCGTCCCTAAAGACATTGAACAAATTACTTTGAATCCCTATACAGAGCTACCCCATTTGACAGCCTGAAGGCATCGACCTTCTTAGATATGGTCCGTATGTCCAGGCTACCTGAAGGGGCGCATTTTCTGCTAAAATCAGCAATATCTGAGGAGGAAGTGTGAGGTGATTGCCTCCTCGGCGAATGACAAAACCCCTGATCCCGATGGCTTTTCGGCCGAAAGTTTCACGTAGTGCCATTGTAATGGTCGTGGTAGTGGATCATCTGGACCCCCGCAAGCGATGGTAATAGCCACGCCAGGGAGTAGAGTCTAAGTAGGTCCGGTTTTCACCAAAACTCGCCGCAAAGTGGGATGGACTTGCTGCGGCGGATTGCTACCAGGTCGCTACCCCTAACGTGACTTGCTCGCGGTGGCTGTCGAGGTGTGGCGTGGAACAGAATCGTAAGACAGGCTTGTAGTCGGGGACAGGCAGAACGGTCAGGGCAGGCGGCAATGGATCGTGGTCGAGGGACGGAGGCGGAAGATACGGTACACGGAATAATGCAAGACACTTATGGAACGCTTCCTCTCAAGGCACAGGGCACTATCGATTCGGCAAGGTTACTGGGAAGGGGCAGGACTTAAATAGGATCAGCGCCCGATGAGACCAATCATCGGCGCGCTGTCCCTTTAAATTCGGCCGCAGCACCGCGCGCGTGCCCGGCCAGCCACAGGAGCGCGCGCCCGGACCGGAACAGGAGCGCGGCGAGGTAAGTGCCGACAGTGAGCTGCTGGCTGCGGAGACGGGGTTTCGACATTTCCCGCAGCCGGAGCCGTAGCGGGGGTGCAGGTGTGCCCACGGGCAGACACAGGGTCCGCGAGGACACCCGTAACAGTAACCCCTCTTTGGCCTCCCCTTCCTCCCGGCCCGCAAAAACCTAGACAAAAGACCCTGGTCCAGGATGTTCTCCTCCGGCTCCCATGACCTCTCTTCTGGCCCAAACCCCTTCCAATCTACCAAGAAAAATTCTCCCCCTAACCGTCTTCATGGCCAAAATTTCCTTGACGGTAAAAACATTGGTGGAGTCATCTACGGGAGACGGGGGAACCACCGAACGAGAGAACTGGTTATGAACGACCGGTTTCAGCAGGGAGACGTGGAAGGAGTTTGGGATGCGCATAGTAGGAGGGAGCCGGAGCTTGTAGGCCACCGGATTGATGCGCCTCAGAACTTCAAAGGGACCTAAATAACGAGGGCCCAGCTTGTAGCTAGGGATTTTAAAGCGGACATATCTGGCAGACAGCCATACCCTATCTCCAGGAACAAAGGAAGGAGGGGGTCTTCTTTTCTTGTCTGCCTGGCCCTTCATACGGGCGGAGGCCTGAAGCAGAGACTGGTGCTTCTCCTTCCAGATGGCAGAAAGGTCACGGACCAGATTATCCACCGCAGGGACATCGGAGGAGGCAGAGGGCTGTGGAAGGGGTGGGCGGGGATTCCGACTGAAGACGATGAAAAAGGGGGTTGCCCCAGCGGAATCAGAGTCCAGGGAGTTATATGAAAATTCCGCCCAGACTGGACCAATCATCTTGTCTAGCAGATGTGAAGTGGCGGAGATAGGTACCCAAAACTTGATTCACCCTCTCCACTTGCCCATTGGATTGTGCGTGGTACACGGAAGAGAAGTCCAGTTCCACTTGCAGTAGCGAACAAAGGCCTCGCCAAAATCTCGAGCAAATTGAACTCCCCGATCCGAAACAATATGTAAGGGCAGTCCATGTAGTTAGAAGATATGTTTGAAAAAAGAGATTGGCGAGCCGAGGAGCAGAAGGAAGGCCAGGCAAGGGAACGAAGTGTGCCATTTTGGAAAAACGGTCAGTGACCACCCAGATAACTTTATTTCCTTCAGAGGGGGGGTTAGGTCGGTTAATAAAGGGTCCATGCAATTGGCTCCAAGTAGTGTTGAGCGATTATAATAGACAAGTTGAATTCGGCACGGTTTTTAGGGTTGATCGGAATTTCCGATCAGTGATAAATTTAGGTGAGAATCTGCGCATAAATATATTAATATCGCGCCATTTTCGGCGCTTCCTGTCATTTTGGCGGCCAGCAAATCAGCTTAGAGAATAGAGCAGGGGGGAGTGGGTGTGCGACGTCATGACTGTGATGTGTATGGTTGTGATTGGCGGGAAAAAAAATAACATGACCTCGTTTTAAATAGAAAGCCCTTCCTGTTCAGCATCAGTGTGTTAGTGTGTTCCATAAGAGCAGGACTTGTGTAAAGCTTTCTCCTCAATACAGCTCACGACACAGTTTCTTTTTTTCACACAGACAACTGTGCTTTTAGCTGTGAACATTAGAACATAGGTAGATTAGAGAATTTCAGTTTTTAGTTAGTTAGGCTGAGACTTTGAAAAAAGCATCTAGCGCTGTACAGCCGCGGGGGGAAGGGGAGAGGAGGAGGGGTGCGGGCGAACACAGACAGACAGGCTGGCAGGCTTTTGAAAGTAGAGTGTATATTGTGTGGTCCAGACTGCTTTGAACATGAATTGAAATGGCTTTTTATTACCAGTTTTGGTGAAATAATACCTTGTATTTTCTGCAGCCTGTACTTATATTAGGATACAGAACTTTTCTAGTAACTGCAGGTGTATTTTATAGGTGCAAAGCCACCTTTTATTATCCGTACATGATTTAATTAGGTTTTTTTCACTTTTGTGCAGCCCAGTTTGTTCAAAGACCCACTTTGTACTTACAATAGGATACAGAACTTTTATAGTCACCGCAGGTGTATTTCATAGGTGCAAAAACCACCTTTTATTATCCGTACACAATTTAATTAGGTTTTTTTTCACTTTGGCGCAGGCCATTTTTGTTGAAAGACCCATCTTGTACTTATATTACCATACAGAAATTTGCTAGTAATTGCTGTTGTATTTCATAGGTGCAAAAACCACCTATTATTATCAGTACACAATTTAGTTACGTGTTTTTCACTTTGGAGCAGCCCAGTTTTGTTCTAAGACCCACTTTGTACTTACAATAGGATACAGAACTTTGCTAGTCACCGCAGGTGTATTTCATAGGTGCAAAAACCACCTTTTATTATCCGTACACAATTTAATTAGGTTTTTTTCACTTTGGCGCAGGCCATTTTTGTTGAAAGACCCATCTTGTACTTATATTACCATACAGAAATTTGCTAGTAATTGCTGTTGTATTTCATAGGTGCAAAAACCACCTATTATTATCAGTACACAATTTAATTATGTGTTTTTCACTTTGGCGCAGCCCAGTTTTGTTCAAAGACCCACTTTGTACTTACAATAGGATACAGAACTTTTCTATTCACCGCAGGTGTATTTCATAGGTGCAAAAACCACCTTTTATTATCCGTACACAATTTAATTAGGTTTTTTTCACTTTGGCGCAGGCCATTTTTGTTGAAAGACCCATCTTGTACTTATATTACCATACAGAAATTTGCTAGTAATTGCAGGTGTATTTCATAGGTGCAAAACCCACCTTTTATTATCCGTATACATTTCAAATAGGTGTTTTTTTTTTACTTTGGTGCGGCCCAGTTTTGTTCAAAGAGCCACCTTGTACTTAAATTTGAATACAGAAATTTTGTAGTTACTGTTGGTGTATTTCATTGGTGCAAAAACCACCGTTTGTTATCCGTATAACTTTTAAATAGCTGTATTGCACGTGGTGCGGCCCTAGTTTTTTACAAATAGCCACGTTGTACAACAATTCTGATAGAAAAATTTTCTAGCAACTGTTCTCGTTTATCATTGCTGCAAAAAAACGCAATTTCTCATCCGTGTAACTTCTGAATAGTTTTATTGCGCTTGTTGAATCTCAGTTTGGCGCAGATAGCGCACTTGTATGATAGTTTGTTGAAAGCTATCAATTCCTAGTCCTACTGGGCAGTTGTAAAATCCTGGGGATTTGAAAGAAGAAACTGTTGATTTTGTCTTATGGTTTTTCCCACCAGACTGCTTTTTTACGGGTATTCGCAGAAACATTTCAGTTTCTAATCCTAGTTGGCTGTAGGAAATTAGAGGGATTTAAGAATAGCTGTGATTTGGCCGTCTTTTAATAAGAGACTTTCAAAACTCTTCCATACCTTCTTAAAATTTTTATCTTTCTGAACATGGAGCGGAAATGCAGGTGGTAAGCGAGCAAAGAGGGGTTGTAGGAGGTAAGGTATGGAGAAGGTCTCCTTCCAGTGCGGGCGACAACAGCAAGCCAGCGATCTTCCGTTGCAGGCCCGTCAGGCCTGTCATCACTGGGTCAGGGCCCTGTAATCTCAGTAATGAACAGTGTCGCCAATCTGTTCTTCAGTGTTTAATGCAACCCTGCATCCAGCATCTTACCTCCTCGTCCTCCCAGTCACAGCCACAATGTCCTCATCAGCTCGTCAGCATCCGTCCAAAATGAACCCGAAGGCAGTCCAAATGTCAACTCGTGTACCCACACTGTGGATAATCCATTTTCTGAAGACCTCTTTGATGACAAACTGCGGTTGGGGTCAGAAGGCTTTTCAAAACATCAAGAGGCCAAAGAGGATGAATTTTGTCTCCCTGACGCCCATTACTGAGCCATCGGGGAGGAGAAGGAGCCAGTAATCGGCAAAAAATCCGGGCGGTCGGCAACGCCTTGCAAGTGCTCTTGCTTGTAGCCTGCAGCTCCGGAATGCAAAAATGTAGGACGACAAAGCACCTGTGTTGAGATGATGATGACGACATTGCGGATCCAACGTGGTCTTTTCAGCAGAATTTGCTTGCTTCAATCAGTGGACGAGGGGGAAGACGATGGGGTAGTGTCAGTATGGGTCCCCCTTTCAAAAAGGGAGAGGGCGGTCACAGAAGTCCGCTGAATCATTCTGCCACCCACGATCAGCGGAAAACCACCGCTCCTCGCTTATCGCCGTCGAAAAGGTCCAGGACCTCTCAAGCCTGGGCCTTTTTCGAGCAAGCCTCTGATTCCCCCAGCGATGTCATATCCCGCCTTTGCCATAAACGCATCAGTAGAGGCAAGAATCTTAGGTGTTTAAAACCACCACCAACATGTCTAGTCACATGCAAGCAAATTTGCATGAGTTGAAATGGAGGGAACACTTGGCCAAAAAAGGCCACACGATGCCGGGCTTCCAACCACTGTCACACCCCTGTCTCCCCCTCCCCTCCTCTTCCGCCACAACCAAGCGTTCTCAGCTGCCCATGTCTCTCAGAGTCATGTTTCGGGGATCAGCCTCCGCTTCACCTCCACCGTCGCCCAAATACCTCCAGCACCCCAGAGACCCATCCAAAACCCATTCTCCTTCCACCAGTTTGAAAACCTGCACACCGTACAGCGGCACAGTCTAGCAGCCGGGCCTTCTGTCTACCAGGTTTGGGAGCAGAAGAAACATTCAACCCAAAAACCATCCCAAAGCCAAAAGCCTGAATGTCGGCATTGCCAGGCTTTTGGCCTTGGAAATTTTTGCCTTTCCGTCTGGTGGACACAGATGGGTTCCGCCGTGTCATGGCCCTTGCCTGCCCCCAATTCCGGGATGCGACAGGCATTTCTTTGCCAGAAAAGCCATCCCTGCCCTGGCCAGCCACGTTTCTTTCTAAAATTTTTCAAGCGCGTTGTCTGCATCTGTGTCCAGAAAGGCCCCATCTGACCACCGACACATGGACTAGTAGCACGGCCAAGGCCGCTATATCTCTATGACAGCTCACTGGGTGAGCTAGGTGGATGTCTCTGGTGGTGACGGTGGCTCTCGGGCTCGGCGCACGCTCTTCAAAACCGCAAGGATGGTGCAGGGTTCTTTCCCCCAAGGTCCTCTGGTGGCATCACATGCCCAGAGAAACCAGGCCGTGTTGAAATTAATCTGTCTTGGAGACCGTCCACACACAGGTCAGGAGCTGTGGACGGCTCACCGCAACGAGACCGAGCGCTGGCTGCCAAGAACCTTGTGCCAGGCAAGGTGGTGTGCAATAATGGTCGAAATCTTCTGGCCGCCCTTAAGATCGGTAGGCTGGAGCACATCCCTTGCCTGGCACATGTCATAAACCTTGTCGTCCAGAAATTTCTAAAGCCCTACC
Organism: Phyllomedusa bahiana; assembly: GCA_025379985.1. Lineage (NCBI taxonomy): Eukaryota > Metazoa > Chordata > Amphibia > Anura > Hylidae > Phyllomedusa > Phyllomedusa bahiana. The sequence goes on along the minus strand of JAODAL010037975.1, from coordinate 21,343 downwards.
CGGGTCTGGTCTGCCTGCTGAGGAAGGCACGAGGTCTGAGTTCGCACTTCCGCCGTTCGCACCCTGCTTCGTCCCGCTTGGCTGCGTTGCAGCGTCAGCTCGGCCCCCCCGTCAACCGTCTAATTGTTGACGTGGCAACACGCTGGAATTCCACCCTCCACATGCTCCAGCGATTGTGGCAGCAGCGCAATGCCATTACGCAGTACGAAGTGACACATGGCCTGACAAGCTGCGGTGCGGACCTCGGGGTGTTGAGCCACCGAGAGTGGAGGCAGGTGAAAGAGCTCTGCACCATCCTTGCCAGTTTTGAAGAAGCCACCAAAATGGTCCGTACGGACAATGCCCTTGTCAGAATGACCATTGTGGTGATCTTATTTCTGGAGCGATCTTTGGACACTCTGAAACATCAGGTCCCACCAGCGACGGAGGAGGAGACGGACACAGATGCGGACACGGAGCCTTTCTCTCCGTCGAATCCACAAGGCCCGACAGTTTCACAATTTTATCGGTCTTCATTAGGCAGTGGTTCAGGGTCCAGGGCTAGTGCAAGGCGGTGCCTCAGCTTTCAGGGTGCATCATCTGAGGCAAGTCAAAATGTAGCAATTGGAGACCGTGCTGATTGATCAACTGGAGACATCTATTGCGTCTGCTTCACTTTCTTCAAATGTCACGGTGGAACAACGTTAGCAACGTGATAGCAGTAGAGTGCCAAGTAGCCGTAGCAGCAGCAGCAGCAGGCATTGCGGCAGAAGCCTAATGGGTGACCTCTGGCAATCTTTATTTACCACCTCACCAACGCATGTAATGCAGGGCACACATACAAACACACAAGACCGGCTTAAGATCATGGTGCACGACTATTTGCGTCTCAACACTGATGTTTTTGGATGTGTTCCGGACCTAATCAACTTCTGGGTATCCAAAATGGATGAATGGCTGGAGCTCGCTGGCCACGCCATAGAGGTATTGTCCTGCCCAGCAGCCAGCATCATATCTGAGCGGACCTTCAGCACAGCTGAGGAGTCATTACAGACAAACGCATCCGACTTTCCACAGATAATGTGGATCGTTTGACTTTCATCAAGATGAATCAGGCGTGGATCTCTGATTATGCTGTTTGGGCCCCCCTTGCCGAGGTCACCGATTAGTTTTCCGGTCTACTTCACATTCCCCTTCCAAAAGAAATGGTCCTCTTGAAAAAATTTTTTTAAATGATCATTTCTTACTGCAATTTTTATTCTCAAATTCCCAAAAGTTCATTTTTCTGGTTTTCGGTTAGGAGACTGTAAAAGACACCAATTGTACACGTTTCATGAAAAACATATTCCATTTACTCACTTTTATCTTTAAATTTTTCGCATTGTCAATGGTTTTTGGGGTCATGTTGCTGTGAGATACAGCTATAATCATGGTCCTTTGGACAGAAACGTGGCTTCTAAGTGGCATTTTCTCCCTCACAATTTTTTAATAGTGGCTGAGAAGTCATTTTTTAAATTTTTTGGGTCATGCTGCTTTTAAATGCAGCAATACTACAGGTCCATTATAAAAAAAATGTGGTTTCTCACAGACATTTGTTCTTCACACTTGTGAAGAGTGGCTCAAGGGTCATGTTTTGAATTTTTGGGGGCATGTTGCTGTGAAATGCAGCTATACTTCAGGTCCTATTGTAAAAAATGTGGTTTCTAACAGACATTTATTCTTCACAATTGTCAAGAGTGGCTCAAGGGTGATGGTGCTGTCAGAAACAGGAATAGGTAGGACTCTGTTAATGGACACATATTGCAAAATGACTTGTTTTTGCAAGATCTTTAAAAATAGCTAGCAAACCTGTAGTGAGAACAACCCATTTAATACAATTAAAAAAAGAGAAAAAAAAAGACGTGGTGGGGGTTCCATTCTATTTTAAAAATGTGTTTTCTAGAATTAAACTCCTAAAAAACTTGCATGTACAAAATAGTTGATACAAATATTCCTCTGAATTGTACAAGGGAGGTACAGGAAGACTTGAACAGATGTAGGTTACCCAGGACAGGTATAGTCAATGTCCAGTGAAACTAAAATGGTGGTTGAAAGACTCCTTTTTCCAGCAAATTTTTAATCTGTGGGGCAGACATGTTTTAATGGTCATACTGTGGTACAGGACAGATATAGTCAATGTCCATGAAAACTAAAATGGTGGTTGAAAGACTTTCCCATTTCCCGGGACTTTTTAATTTTGTGGGTCATGCAGGTTTGGGGCTCATGTTGTGGCCCAGGACAGGGATAGTCTATGTCCAGTGAAACTAAAATGGTGGTTGAAAGACTCCTTTTTCCGGCACTTTTTAAATCTGTGGGTCATGCAGGTTTGGGGCTCATGCTGTGGCCCAGGACAGGGATAGTCTATGTCCAGTGAAACTAAAATGGTGGTTGAAAGACTCCTTTTCCTGGCACTTTTTAATCTCTGGGTCAGACAGGTTTAATGGTCATTCTGTGGTACAGGACAGATATAGTCAATGTCCAGTGAAACTAAAATGGTGGTTGAAAGACTCCTATTTCCGGCACTTTTTAATCTGTGGGTCATGCAGTTTTGAGGGTCATGCTGCGTTCCAGGACAGGATAGACAATGTCCAGTTCAAGTAAAATGATGTTTTAAATAATACTGCCTTCTTTCACTTTTTAATCTGTGGGTCATGCAGGTTTAAGGGTCATGCTGTGGTACAAGACAGGGATAGTGAATGGTCTGTGAGGTTTTTTTCTGTGGCTTTTATAACCTAAGTGTGTTGCCTAAGATGTAGATGTATTTACTGTTGTGGATGTTAATTCCAGCTTACCAGCCCTGTTTGGGTGAAAGAATGAAGGTGTTATTCCTCTCCCATAGACTTTAATGGTCATCAGCGATAATCTATTATCGACTATCGGAAATCGGCTTGATAATTGACGATATCAACTATCGACCCGATGACGATAGTCGACGTAATCGCTCATCACTAGCTCCAAGGACTGCTAGGAGATCAGGCCACCAGTAGAACCGGGAAATCAAGGAACAAGACCTCCTTACCCCAGGATGACCAGCTATGCGAGAGCAATGACCCCATTTCAGCACCCTCAACCGGAGCGCAAGGCGCACGTATGTTTTACCCGGGGGTACCCGTTGGAGGTTAATGTGAGCCGCAGCATCCAGACGTTCAGGAGGTACGATATGTCGTGGAGCTAACATCAGAGGCACGAGAAAGGGCATCGGCCTTAACGTTCTTTTCTGCCGTACGGAAATGGACTACCTTCCCCTCCTGTGGAACCCCCTATCCAGTTACCTGACAGGTTTTCAGGCAACAGGAAGGCCTTTTTGGCATTTAGGGTGGGATGTCCCCTGTATTTTAGGCTCCGCCCACGTACCTCAGGCAATGAGGAGCAAAGAGTGGGAATTGTTATGTCCCTACTTCAGGTTCTTCCCCCCAGGAGTGGGCATTCTCGTTACCGCCTGATTCGCTACAATTTTCTTCCGTGGACAGGTTCTTTGCCACCTTAGGGGTACTGTTTGATGCCCGGATAGGGAAGCTGTGGCCGAGGCTCAGCTGACCACCTTGAGGCAGGGTAAAAAGACTGTGGAGCAGTATTGCTCCGAATTTCGGCGCTGGTGTGTTCCGTCTGGGTGGAACGACCCAGCTGTTAGAAGTCAATTTAGACTAGGGTTAGCTGACCATGTGAAGGATTTATTGGTGGCGTACCCTACCCCTGGTACTTTAGATGAGGCTATGGCATTAGCCGTCCGTCTGGACAGACGTTTTAGGGAGAGATGTCGGGAAAAGGCTCCTGTCCCGACGGTCCACCCCTCTACACCTGCTGTTTCCGATATAAACTCCGAGGAGCCCATGCAAGTGGGGGCTTCTTCGGCAATTTCTGCCAGCGACCGTAGGACGTCTCGGCGTATCCAGGGACTATGCTTCTACTGTGGCGAGGATGGACACGGCATCAGGGAGTTCTCGAAAAGGAAGACGAGACCAGAAAGACTCCAGCGCCTAGGTGATTTGCAGTTATTTCCTATTGTATCCAAAAAGTTGCTGCTCCCAGTTAAGGACTCATACTTGTCTTTGTCCAGTTCTGGGAATGCTTTTGTGGATTCTGGGTCAGCGTCGAATTTTATAGACGCGTCCTTCGCCAAACGTCTGGGACTACCTTGGAGACCTCTATCTGATTCCCTGCGGGTAGTGGTTATTGACTCTACTCCACTGGCTAGGGGCACAATCAAACATTGTACTCCTGAGCTCGAGATGTTGGTGGGATCTATACATACTGAAAAGTGTAGTCTGTTTATCATTGAGGGGCTGCCCGCGGATGTGGTGTTGGGGCTGCCCTGGCTTCAGAGTCATAACCCAGTGTTTGACTGGAATTCAGGGGAATTAGTCAAGTGAGGACATCAGTGTTGTGACAGATGTCTTCCTACCATACTGGACAATACTGAGGTGGAGCAAATTCCTGTATTTATTTGTGACTTTGCTGAGGTATTTTCTCAGAAACAGTCGGAGATACTACCCCCTCATAGATCTTACGACTGTGCCATTGACCTATTGCCCGGAGTGAAATTTCCAAAAGGGAGGATATATAATCTCTCAGGTCCTGAGAGACTAGCCATGAAGCAGTATATTGCAGAAAGCCTTCAGAAAGGGCATATCCGACCTTCTGTGTCTCCTATGGTCGCAGGATTTTTCTTTGTAGGAAAAAAGGATGGAGGCCTCCATCCATGCATAGATTACCGTGAACAAAATAAAATAACGGTAAAAAAACAATACACATTACCCATGATCCCTGATCTGTTCAATCAAATCCAGGGAGCAAAGTGGTTTTCCAAGTTGGACCTTAGAAGGGCTTATAACCTCATCCGTATCCGAGAAGGGGATGAGTGGAAAACCGCATTTAACACTCCTGAAGGTCATGCTGAGTATCTGGTGATGCCGTTCGGGTTGTGTAATGCTCCCGAGGTGTTCCAGAACCTGGTTAATGATGTTTTCCGTGAACTCATTGGTTGTTGTATGGTGGTTTACCTGGATGACATTTTAATCTATTCGGAAGATTGGTCGTCCAACGTTAAACACGTATGACAGGTATTGCAAATCCTGAAGGAAAATAGTTTGTCAAGCTTGAAAAATGTGTTTTCGGGGTGCAGGAGGTACCTTTTCTGGGGTACATCCTGACTCCTAACTAATTTCGTTTGGACCTTGGTAATATTCAGGCGATTCTCGATTGGGTCCGCCCTTCATCTCTGAAGGCCCTGCAGCGGTTCCTAGGGTTTGCTAATTACTATCGTAAATTTATTCGTAATTTTTCTGTTTTAGTTCGGCCGTTGACTGACATGACTAAGAAGGGGACAAAGTTCAGTAATTGGCAACCTGAGGCCATTGAGGCATTTGAGAAGCTTAAACAGTGTTTTGTATCAGCTCCTGTGTTGATTCAAGCAGATCACAGCAAACCCTTTGTCATTGAGGTTAATGCTTCCGAGTATGGTGCAGGGGCGGTCTTGTCTCAGGGGTCCACTACTATGACTAACCTTCGTCCTTGGGCCTTCTTTTCACATAAATTTTCCTCAGCTGAAAGGAATTATGACGTTGGGAATCGGGAGCTGTTGGCTATTAAGTGGGCCTTCGAGGAATGGCGCCACTTCCTCGAGGGTGCACAGCATCAGGTCACGGTCCTTACTGATCATAAAAATCTTACATTTTTAGAGAGTGCTAAAAGGTTAAATCCACGTCAGGCGCGTTGGGCATTATTTTTTACACATTTCAACTTTGTTGTTACTTACAGACCTGGTTTGAAAAATGTAAAGGCTTATGCTCTATATAGAAGCTTCTGTGCCAGTCACTCCTCCCAGGAGGATCCGGCACCTATATTGCCCAAGGAGACTGTTGTCTCAGGTATTTCCCCTGATTTAGCCACTGAGATTAAGTCCCACCAGGATATGAGACCTGCTAATTTTCCTGTTTCGAAGGTCTTTGTCTCCACTCAGTTCCGGTTACGAGTATTAAAAGAATTCATGATTCTGTGTTATTTGGGCATCCTGGAGTGTCTGGCACAAAAAAAGGCTTATTTCTCGTATTTACTGGTGGCCGTCATTGTCTTGTGATGTTGAGGCCTATGAGGCATCTTGTGAAGTCTGCGCTCGGGCTAAGGTTCCCAGAACTTGTCCTCCTGGTGAACTATGCCCTCTACCTGTACCTGAACGTCCGTGGACCCACATCTCCATGGATTTCATGACTGACCTTCCTACCTCAGAGGGTAAGTGTCATGATCATGCCCGACAGACCCCCAGCTTCGAGTTCTGGTCGCCGGCCACGGCCGTTGCGACGAAAACCATGGTTTTTAACATAGTACCTTGTATTCTTAGTTACCAGTGTGAACTGAGTCCTTCCTTCCCTGCATGTTAATTGACTCCTGGCCAACGCCCGTGGCCAGGAATCCTCCAGCACCCTTTTAGTTAAACTGTGTTCCTCTTTGATTGACAGTTGTGTTTCCCTATCCGGTTTTGTGTTCTTTCCACCAATCACCTCTGTTCTGTGTTCACCGGTTCCATATTTAAGGATTCCCTTACCTGTCCCCTGTGCCTGTTATATTGGGTCCTTCCTATATCTTTTGCTTGCTGTTTTCTTTGGATTTTCTGGTTACCTCACTTTGCTTGGCTTCTGACTATTCTTTTCCTCCTGATTTTGTACTGCATTGCCCGACAGTCACCGACTTGTCTCGTCTTACGTTTTCTCTTCAGTCTTCCCATTTGTTACTGCACTTCCCGCTTGTTGACAACCTTGCTTGCCTGACGTTCCCTTATTGTGTTTTGTATTTGTTTGTCAGTGTCTTGTGTTGCCACGTATTCAGTATAGTGTTCAGTCTTCTGGTTGAGGCCGACCTTTTAAGGAGTCTGTGTCTGTGTCTTCTCGTGTGTCCCTGACTGGTCCCTTACATTATAACAGGCACATATTCCAGTCAACTCCCCCGGCCTGGACGAGTTGACGACCCAATTTCAGGGCATGGTGGGGCTTATGAATCAAATTTCGCAGCGTCTAGATGCCATAACGACCCCGGTACCCGGATTTGCCACCCCATCTGTGTCCCTACCTGCCCCTGTTTTTGTGGATCCTAGCACCCGTCAGAAATCTAAGATGCTGCTACCGGATCGTTTTGATGGTAATCCTGACAGATTCCGAACCTTCCGGGAATCCTGTCATCAATTTTTTCGCTACAACTATTTTTCCACTGAGGCTGAAAAAGTGGCAATTGTTGTGTCTCTCCTCCAGGGCCCACCTCAGGATTGGGCATTAGCTATACCCCCTGAAGCCCCTGAGTGGAGATCAGTGGACAGATTTTTTTTAACTCTAGGCCATGTTTATGATAATCCCAACCGTGCGACATGGGCAGAATCTCAGCTGTTATCTATTCAGCAATGCCGTCGCTCAGCCGAAGACTACTGTTCCGAGTTCCGCCAATGGTGTACGTTGACCGGGTGGTCTGACCAACCTCTAAAAACCCTGTTCAGGCAAGGGCTGTCTGATGCTGTGAAAGATGCTATGGTCAGCCACCCAACCCCTGAGACCCTAAATGACTTCATGACTTTAGCTGTAACTATTGACAGAAGACTGAGGGAGAGACGCAGGGAAAAGCAAGGGGGTTTGGTGCTTCAGCTCAAGTCAGGCTTTCCTGTAAAACCTCCTTCTAACTTAGTGGAGAGTTCTTCTCTTCCATCTCCCTCTCAGTCCTCTGGAGAAGAACCCATGGTGTTGGGTTGCATATCTGCTGCCACCAGGAGGAGACACCGGTTGGAGAACGCATTGTGCCTTTATTGTGGGAAACCGGACCATTTTCTGAGAAACTGCCCGACTAGCCCAAAGTCACCCCGAGGAAACACCAAATGCCTGAGCAATTTCCAGGAAGGTAACTCAGATGTACAGGTACCTCCTAACTCTAATAACAAGTTTGTTTTGCCCGTAACCTTGGTTTCTGGTTCCAAGAGGTTTGCTTGTCGAGCCATGATTGACTCAGGTGCTGCAGCTAATTTTATGAGCATGTCTGTTGCTCAAGCCTTGGGGTTGGAACTAGTTCCATTGTGTTCTCCCTTTTCAGTTTCAAGTGTCGATTCTACCTCCCTAACCGGAGGAAAAATAAAATTTTATACTGCAGAGATCACTTTACATGTTGGGAGTTCGCATATCGAAAAGCTATCCTTTTTAGTCATGGAGAAACTCACTGCGAATATTATTCTTGGATTGCCCTGGCTCCGCCTCCATAATCCTGTGTTCAACTGGAGGACCACCGAGTTGATCAAATGGGGGGACTCGTGTGGTTCTCATTCGAAGACAGCACACTCCTTGGTGTGTGCTTTAATTGATACTCACGATGTTTCAGAATGTAATTCCATTTTCAATGGTGGCTTTGATGTAGACGTGGTGGATAACCTGCCTCTGCATCAGCCTGATGTTTGCACTATAGACCTCTCTACGGGGGCAGAGCTCAACTATTCTGCCCCGGAACGATAACCTATGTACCGGTATATTGAGGAACCTAAAAATATTCTTTCTCCGGGAGTAGTTGTCGCTGCCGTGAATTCAGATCTTGTGTCCTCGACTACAGACACACCAAGTTCTGCTCCTTCCAAGCAGCTTTACTTCTGCTGTGACGATGGTTTCCACCTCACGTATTTCGCCGTTAAAGGTTGTGAAACTAAAATTGAATCCACCGTTAAACGACTGTGCACAGTCTAGGCTAGGAGTCATAAGACTCTAAAAAATGCCCAACTAAAACAAATCAATAAAAGGCGTCGAGTCAGACCAGAAAGGCTCCATCTTCGAGTCCCATCAGCAAAATATACGCCCAAGCTGGTAAAGGGAAAACTTCACCAATCCCACCCTGGTAAACCTGGAGGGTCTGTGGAGGGTCCGGTGGCCCCTCCTAAAGGGGGGGTACTGTCATGATCATGCCCGACAGACCCCCAGCTTCGAGTTCTGGTCGCCGGCCACGGCCGTTGCGACGAAAACCATGGTTTTTAACATAATACTTTGTATTCTTAGTTACCAGTGTGATCTGAGTCCTTCCTTCCCTGTATGTTAATTGATTCCTGACCAACGCCCGTGGCCAGGAATCCTCCAGCACCCTTTTAGTTAAACTGTGTTCCTCTTTGATTGACAGTTGTGTTTCTCTATCCGGTTTTGTGTTCTTTCCACCAATCACCTCTGTTCTGTGTTCACCGGTTCCCTATTTAAGGGAAATTGAATTGAAGCTTTACTGTATATAAACCAATATATGTACCTATGAGCCTGATAACCTTGTATTGGAGCTCAAGTATTTGTGTACGTACTTTTGAATTTTAGTACACTGTTCTTTTTAAATCTTATTTATAGGTTCACTTTTCACTATTATGGTGTTTAGGGATTTTTAGGGTCATACACTATTAGGTTCCTGGTGGGACCGTCCCTTTTGGGGCGAAAATACCACATTTAGTGGATAGGTAGCACAGGATTAGGGCATAATAGGGTTAGGTAGTTGTTCCCTGCTATTTGTTATCTATCTATAGGAGTTTTTTTCCTTTTAAATTATCCAGTAATGGTTATGTTTTATAGTCTTGTCCAGTGCTTCTCTTAATTGTATCTTGACTATTGCTTGTATTCGCGGGTTACTCTATATATCCTGAGTGTTGTACTAAGATTTTCTGGTTACCTCACTTTGCTTGGCTTCTGACTATTCTTCTCCTCCTGATTTTGTATTGCATTGCCCGACAGTCACCGACTTGGCTCGTCTTACGTTTTCTCTTCAGTCTTCCCATTTGGTACTGCGCTTCTCGCTTGTTGACAACCTTGCTTGCCTGACATTCCCTTATTGTGTTTTGTATTTGTTTGTCAGTGTCTTGTGTTGCCAAGTATTCAGTATAGTGTTCAGTCTTCTGGTTGGGGCCGACCTTTTAAGGAGTCGGGTACCCCCAAAAGGCAGGGACAGTGGTTGGGACCAGCGTCAGGGCCTCACTCTGTCTGTGTCTTCTTGTGTGTCCCTGACCGGTCCCTTACAGTAAGTCAGTTATTTGGGTGGTAGTGGATCGTTTCAGTAAGATGTGCCATCTTGTTCCGCTAAGGGGTTTACCGTGTCCAAAAAACTTGCTGAACTTTTTATCAAACTGTTGGAATAATACTTATTACTGTGTGCAACAACCACTTCTGTATGTATTGCATGTGTGAGCCTTTTTCAAGGGATATTGTCATTGTTGATAAAGTTAGGCTGTTTAAAAAAAATAAAAAAAAAACTCTGTGAGAGGAAGAGACAGCTCAGATCTTGTTTACTGCAGATGGACTATCTCCCTCACTATAGATGATGACCAGATTGTACACATATGCAAATGTAACACTGCAAAGGACATGTGGGAAGAGCTACAGAAAGTGCATGAAAGAACAAATCTCAGCAATAAGCTTTATCTAATGAGGAAATTGTATCAGTCCAAGTTAAGTAAGGGCCAGAATATGCAGGACTACATCAGAGACACCCTAGAAATAGTGGAGCGTCTGCGCGGAATAGGCGAAAACATAAAAGACTTCCATGTTGCTGCACTGTTACTCAGCGGTCTCCCAGAAAGCTATGACACACTGGTCACCGCACTAGATGCACGGCCTGATGATGAGCTCACATTAGAGTATGTGAAAGGCAAGCTTGTGGATGAGTACAAGAGAAAAACAGAGAGTACAAGCAGCAGTGATATGTCCACCGCAGAATCTGCATTAAAGACTCAGGATCATACAACACATAAGAGTCATGTAAAGGAAACACGTGAATGCTTTGTATGCAGGAAAACTGGTCACATAAAGGCAAATTGCAGAATCTGGAAAGCAAAAATGAATCAGCTTAAAGAAAAAGGGAACAATCAGAAAGCCAAAAGTGCTATTAAAGAAGAAAAGGACACTGTGTGTGCTGAATCAGCATTTAATACAAGTACAGGCAGATCAGCAAGACATGTATGGTGCATAGACTCCGGTGCCACAAGTCACATGACAAATAACAGAAGTTTCTTTTCTAACCTGGACCAAAGCAAATCAGAAAAAGTCATCTTAGCCAATGGTCAGTATATAACTTCAGAAGGAATAGGAGATGGCTACCTCTACTGCCAAGTCTCTCCAACAGAAACCAGAAAGATCCAAGTAAAGGATGTGCTCTATGTTCCAAGTCTTGAAAGCAACTTGTTATCAGTGAAGAAACTCACAAGACAGGGGAATGTAGTTACTTTTATGGATGACAGCTGCATCATCACAAGAGAGGGTCATACTCTTGCAAAAGGAAATATCAAAGATGGATTGTACCAGTTACAATATCAGGAGGCTGTTTATACTGTCAAACAAGAACATGAGAATTGCATCCATGTGTGGCATCGACGTCTTGGGCATAGGGACCCAGAAGCAATAAGAAAGCTAGTTCAGGAAGAGCTTGCTAACGGCGTTACAATTGACCAATGCAGTCAGAAGATGAAGTGTACTAGCTGCCTTAAAGGTAAAATGACAAGGAAATCATTTCCTAAACACAGCACCACTACATCAGCACAGCCACTGGACTTGATTCATACAGATGTGTGTGGTCCAATGAGTACTCAAACACCTGGAAAGAAGAGATATTTTCTCACATTTATTGATGATTACTCCAGATATACAATTGTGTACTTGCTTCACAGCAAAGATGAAGTTGCAGAGAAACTAGAAGAGTACCTAGCTGAAGTATCCAACAAATTTGGAAGAATGCCAAAGACGTTGCGTGGAACTGAATACACAAGTGGAAAGGCACAAGCCATATTAAAAAAGAATGGAATCGTGTTCCAGACTACCATACCATACCACCCAGAACAGAATGGTGTCGCAGAGAGGAAAAACCGAACTCTTTGTGAAAGTGGAAGAAGTATGCTTTTTGATGCCGAGTTACCAACAACATATTGGGGAGAAGCAATAATGACTGCTTGCTATCTTCAAAACAGATTACCAGGGAAAGCTACAAAGAAAACTCCATATGAGCAATGGAACAAAAAGAAGCCTGAATTAAAGCACATAAGAATATTTGGAAGTAAAGCATTTGTGCATGTTCCTAGAGAAAAGCGTACAAAATGGGAAGCTCATGCTAAGGAAGGAGTCCTGGTAGGCTACAGTGAAACCCAAAAAGGATACAGAATCCTGCACCCAGAGACCAACAAGGTGACAATCAGCAGAGATGTAGTAATAGATGAAAACTCTGTATCACTCAAATTTCATGAAGTTACTCCAGTAATTCCATTTGAGCCACAGAAGCAACCACAGTCACAAATTCAAGAACCAAGTTTGAAGATTTCAGGAAGATGATGGGACTAATTGGATAAGTAGTTGTTGAGTGGGGGTGTTGGAATAATACTTATTACTGTGTGCAACAACCACTTCTGTATGTATTGCATGTGTGAGCCTTTGTCAAGGGATATTGTCATTGTTGATAAAGTTAGGCTGTTTAAAAAAAAAAAAACTCTGTGAGAGGAAGAGACAGCTCAGATCTTGTTTACTGCAGATGGACTGATAGATTCAGACATGTTCTCATGTGTGCTGAGAAGTTATACTTGTTCTCTTCAAGAATAAAGTTCCTTTTGCTGTTCAACTACTGGATAATGATCTGGATAATCTGCTGCTAACACACACATATTGTCAAACTGCATGGTTTACCGGAAAATATTGTTTCTGATAGAGGGGTTCAGATTGTTTCTCGTTTTTGGAGAGCCCTTTGCAAGGCTCTGGGTATCACCCTGTCCTTCTCCTCTGCCTTCCACCCAGAGACTAATGGGCAGACTGAGAGGGTAAATCAAATGGTAAGACAAAAACTCCGCTGTTATGTATCTGATCAGCAGGTAGACTGGGTAAAGTACTTACCGTTGGTTGAATTTGCCATTAATAATCAGGATAGTAGCTCGTCTGGGACCTCACCATTTTACTGTAATTATGGTTTTTCACCCAAGGCATGCGTCATTTTCCAGTTCTACGTTTGATCACAGCGGGGTGGATGTTATCATTAAAGATCTGTGCACAGTCTGGGCCCAAGTTCAGAAGAACTTGGTTCATACCCAGAACATCTAGAAGAAAAGTTCTGATAGGCGGCGTCTTTGTCCAGAGGGTTTGCGGTTGGGGATAAAGTTTGGTTATCCACCCAAAATCTGCGATTGAAAGTTCCCTATGGTAAACTCGCGCCGCGACTTGTAGGTCCATATGTGGTTCAGGAGGTGGTTAACCCGGTGGCATATCGGCTGAAATTACCTTTGTCTCTCTGTATACATAACATGTTCCATCGTTCACTTCTTAAGAGGTATATTCAGCCTGTGACTCCGCCCTCTAGACCTCCTTCTCCAGTTTGCATAGAGGGGGAGTTAGAATATGAAGTCACCCGTATTTTGGATTCTCGTAAGGTCCAAAGGTCACTGCAGTACTTGGTCCATTGGAAGGGGTATGGTCCTGAGGAGAGATCATGGCTTCCGGCAAAATCCATCCATGCTGATCGCCTGGTGAGGGAATTCCATGATTCTCACCCGGACAACCCAGACCAGGGTAGGGTCCGATGGCCCCTCCTAAAAAGGGGGGGAACTGTCAGGGCAAGGCTGCGCTCAGGCTGCAGCAGCTGATTTGCGACCCCACCCTGATACACATGCTGCTGGCAGCTCTGTGAGTGACAGAGGCCCAGCCACTCCGGACAGGGGGCGTGTCGCACCAGCCAATGGAAGGACCCGGAGGCCGTTCCAATCAGCTGCAGGGGCGGTATCCGGGAATCATATTTAATCTCCCTGGAGGCTGTGTGCTGCGCCTGCGATATTTCCTGGCTGCCTTGCTTTCCTGTTATTTGTATTGTGCTGTTTACCTGTGTACCAGACCTCAGCTTGTTCTCCTGACCCCGGCTTGTCTTCTGATTTTGTACCTCACTCCCGTTCATGTTTGACCTCGGCTTGTTTACGTTTATCCCTCTGGTTCTGATTTGTGGCTTGGCGTTCCTGATTTGGTATTAACCCGGACTGTCTGACCTTTCTTCCTCCTGACGGCCCCAGCACTTTAGCAGCGCAGGGACTGTCACCCAGTTGCCGCCTGCCGCCTAGGGCAGCACATCAAGTAGGCAGGGACAGTGGGCTGGGTTCCAGTCAGGGCTCACTGTGCCTCCCTTGACGTGACAATAACATAGTTGAACCGGGCGAAGAACAGAGACCACCTCGCTTGACGAGGGTTTATGTGTTGCGCTGTCTGAAGGTAGAGGAGGTTTTTATGGTCAGTGAAGATATTCACGGGAAATCGAGCACCCTCCAGGAGGTGGCGCCATTCTTCCAGAGCAAGCTAAATGGCCAAAAGTTCTGAATCCCCGATGGTATAATTCCTCTCCACCTGCAAAAAAGTCCTAGAAAATAGCCCACAGGTACGAGTCTTGCCCCTAGGCCCCTTCTGGGTGAGGACCGCCCCAGCCCCTACAGAAGAGGCGTTGACTTCTAAAAAGAAGGGTTTCTCGGTATCAGGCCGGGATAACACAGGTGCGGAGGTGAATGCTGCCTTCAATTTGGAGAAAGCCTCTTCAGCGGCCGGTGGCCACAGTTTCGGGTTGGCATGCTTCTTAGTGAGAGCCACAATCGGTGCTACCAGAGTAGAGAAATGTGGGATAAACTGCCGGTAGTAATTGGCGAAGCCCAGATAGATCTGTATGGCCCGAAGGGCGACGGTTCTTGGCCAAAGTATGATGGCACAAAGTTTGGTGGGATCCATCTGCAGGCCCTTGTACGAGATTATGTTTCCGAGGAAGGGCAGGCTGGTCTGGTGGAATAGACACTTTTCCAGTTTGGCGAAGAGATGATTCTCGCGCAGGAGTTTCAGGACCTGACGCACATGCGACTGGTGGGTCTCCAGATCGGGTGAAAACACCAGGATGTCATTCAGGTAGACCACTACGCAGACATACAGGAGGTCTCTGAAAATGTCATTGACAAATTCCTGGAAAACTGCTGGGGCGTTGCACAAGCCAAAGGCCATCACAAGATACTCGAAGTGCCCATCACGAGTATTGAAGGCCGTTTTCCACTCGTCACCCTCCCGGATCCGGACAAGATTATATGCCCCCCGCAAATCCAACTTGGAGAAGACTTTGGCTCCCCGGAGACGATCAAAGAGTTCCGTGATCAATGGTAAAGGATACCGGTTCTTGATGGTGATCTTGTTGAGACCGCGGTAATCGATGCACAGTCTCAGAGATCTATCCTTCTTTTCCACAAAGAAAAAACCGGCACCAGCCGGAGAGGTAGATTTGCGTATGAAGCCATTTTTTTAAAGTTTTCTTTAATGTAGGCCGACATCGCCTGAGTCTCGGGTACAGAGAGCAGGTTGACCCTGCCTCAGGGTGGACTAGTCCCGGGAAGCAGATCTATAGGGCAATCATAAGGTCGATGAGGAGTAAGTGTCTCTGCTTGCTTCTCAGAGAAGACGTCCTGGAAGTCCTGACACGGTCCTGATACGGCAGGCCAGGTAGCGTCGTGAGAGAGTACTGCGGAGGACTGGGGCGCACCCGGCGAGGTGCCGATAGGCAACGAGACTGGCAGTCTGGACCCCAACGCAAAACTTCACCCGTCTTCCAGTCGAGCGTAGGGGCATGACGCTGCAGCCAAGGAAGCCCCAGTAGAACCGCCGAGTATGAACGGGGTAGTACGAAGAATGCCATCCTTTCCCCTGTGCAAAGCTCCTACTTGTAGGATCACCGGCTCAGTCCGGACGAGGAGGGAGTCACCCACTAGCTCACCACCGACGGACGAGATGACAAAGTGTTGGTATAAGCAGACCACCGAGAGACGATACTTGGTCACCAAAGCAGCATCCATAAAGTTCCCGGCAGATCCGGAATCCGAGAAGGCAGCCACTTGGAACGAGACTCCGGAATTGGATGTGACCAGGACTGGCAGCATGAGCCGTGGACAGGGATTGCTCACACCTAGGGACGCCTCTTTCACGAAGTCTAGGTGCGTGCGTTTCCCGGACGTTGCGAAAGGAGCGGACAACGCCTCTGGAAATGTTCAGAACTGTCGCAGTAGAGGCACAAATTCTCCTCACATCGTCGGGCAAGCTCTTGCGGAGTCAGGTGGGCTCTGTCCACTTGCATGGCCTCTTCCATGGCTGGCTGGGGAGGAGGCAGTGGAGGCCGCAGAAACACTAGCGCAAGACGAGGCAGCCGATGTGTATGAGTCGGTTCGTGCTCTTGGTGGAGCTCCTCCAGTCTCTCTGAGAAACGAATGTCTATGCGGGTCCCCAGGTGGATGAGCTCACTTAGCGAGTCGGAGAATCCCGGGTGGCAAGGGCATCCTTAATTTGGCTGGAAAGGCCCTTCTTGAATGTCACGCAAAACGCTGCGTCGTGCGCCAATTCAGAAGCTAAGGTGCGGAATTGTACGTCAAAGTTGCTAACAGAGGAGCTCCCTTGCTGAAGGTTCAACAAGGCGATCTCAGCAGATGAGGCGTGGGCAGGCTCCTCGAAGACACTGCGGAACTCCTGCAGGAATGTCGCCAGATCGGCTGTGATCAGATCGCCTCTGTCCCGGAGAGAAGACTGACCACGAAGGCCACCTTGGACCTTTCAGACAGGAACTGTCCAGCCGTAAGTTCTATGTGGAGGGCGCACTGGGTGATGAACCCCCTGCAGGCTTTACGATCCCTGTCAAACTTCGTCGGCATGGATAACCGAAATTTAGGACCGGTGAACATCCCCAGAGCGGCTGCTACAGGTGGGGCCACAGCAGCCGGCTGCTGCTGCCGAGTGGCCAGGAGCTGCTGCATAATAGTAGTCATTTGATTCAGCTGCTGCACTTGCTGCGTGATCTGTTTAGACTGTTGGGCCACGATGGTGGTGAGGTCCGAGACGCTCGGTAGAGGCACCTTGGCGGGATCCATGGCCGAATCGATCCGCTGGACCACCGCAAGTGATGGTAATAGCCCTGCACGGGCGCGGAGTCTCAGTAGGTCCGGTGTTCACCAGCGCCCGCCGCAAAGCGGGATGGACTTGCTGCGGCGGATTGCTACCAGGTCGCTACCCCTGGCGTGACTTGCTCTTGGTGGCTGCCGAGGTGTGGCGTGGTACAGAATCGTAAGGCAGGCTCGTAGTCGGGAACAGGCAGAACGGTCAGGGCAGGCGGCAATGGATCATGGTCGAGGGACGGAGGCGGAAGATACGGTACACGGAATAATGCAAGACACTTATGGAACGCTTCCTCTCAAGGCACAGGGCACTATCGATTCGGCAAGGTTACTGGGAAGGGGCAGGACTTAAATAGGATGAGACCAATCAGCGCGCGCCCGGACTGGAACAGGAGCGCGGCAAGGTAAGTGCTGACAGTGAGCTGCTGGCTGCGGAGACGGGGCTGTGGCATTGCCCGCAGCTGGAGCCACAGTGGGGGTGCGGGGGTGCCCGCGGCCAGACACGGGGGCCGCAGGGACACCCGTAACAGCCATATTTGACAAAACTTTATAACAAAATATATTTAAATTCAACCACAGTGGACTCTTTCTTCGCCTCTACAACAATTTTGTTACTTAAACCTGAAAAGGACGCCTTACTAATTACCTCATATAGGCCTATCTCACTGTTGAACCAAGCCTATAAATCGTTAACCAAAATTCTAGCGAACAGACTTCAACAGTTCCTCCCTACAATAATTCATCCACAGGTTTTGTAGCAAATAGACATTCTACTAGGAATGTCAGGGTGGAGACAGCGGCTACCCTGGCTACATCAGGAGCGACATGTATGAACGGGGCTGCGCTAGATATCTGCCGTCTTTTCAGCCCGATATCCAACGCAGCCCCATTCAAATTGTGGGAGGCGATGCGCACTAGAACCGTAGCAAAGCTACATATTTATAGCTTCGCTATGGCATTTCTAGGCGCATTACACTTGGAACAAGTATACCACTTTCAAAGTGGTATACCTGATCCGAACTGTCGGCGAGCGCAAAAATGCGCCTGATTTATGACCTGCTGTACAGCGGGATCATAAATAAGGCGCATTCTATGCCTCTATTATGCGAATGAAATTTGGCGTTCACACGCCAAATTTCATGCATGTCGCCCCAGATGTCAATGTTATTAACTTCTTACTTGACGCCGAAAAGGCTTTTGATAAAGTCTCTTGGCCTTTCTTGGGTGCCACTCGAGGTGCGAAACGAGGATTTAGCCAAACTTTTACTACTTTTCTAGACCTCCTACATCTAAACTCTACGACATCCATAATACTTAATGGCTGTCCATCTCAAATTATAGACTTGTTCAGGGGCACTAAACAGGGATTTCCGCCTTTCCTATTCAATCTATTGCTAGATCCCTTATTATATCACATTACCCAATCCTCCTCATTCCCTGGTAAAACCAAGGATGGCCAGGAACTGAAAATATCAGCATATGCAGATGGCCTATTATGATCAAAAATCCCAAACAAAATCTTGCTGCTCTTTTGAGAGATGTTCAGGAAGTGGGAGGATTATCTGGATACACAATAAACTCTGGCGAAAGCGAAGGACTTCTTTTGAAAGGCCCAGCCAAACCATTAAGGTCATCGGCATATCAAATTAGATGGTGTACAACAAGTCTCAAATATTTCGGGATATTTCTCCCATGAATCCCGTCACATCTCTATACTGACAATATAGATAGATATATTTCCTCCTTACACCGCACCATAAAAATATGGGAAGATATTCCACTGTCTTTTGCTGGTAGAGCCCACCTTTTGAAAATGATTGAAATACTGAGGCTGCTATATTTATTTCACATGCTTCCCATCTATCTGAAGCCAAGAGAAGAAGCATTGCTCAATGCCACATACCAGAAGTTTATCTGGGCGGGGGAAAGGGCGTGCATCTCACTTCATATTTTACAGCAGCATAAGTTTAATGGAGGGCTTGGATTTCAAAATATTAAATATTATAATCTAGCAGCATTAAGCCGTTATATAGCAGACTGGTCCCAGCAAAGAGCAGTATTTACTTCTTATCGACTGGATAATTTATTCTACCCAATATTTCACTTATCAATTTTTTACATATGTCTTACGAAAAAGTCCCAGATGAAGTATGTACCAACCCGTTCCTTATGCCGGTCTGGCGTACATGGAAAAAATTAGACAGATAAAAGGTCTTTCTCCAAATTACGCAGTACATCTATCTCTGGCCCATAATTCAGACTTTCAAAAAGGGACCCCACATGGCACATTTGGAAAGCTATATAGACTGGGCATATGGGCTCTCAAACACCTAATTAATCCGGAGACGCAAGCACCATACTCCTTTGCGGAACTCAGAACTGTCTTTCCAGAAATTGACTTCCCCTTTCTTCTGTCATAGCTTAATAAAGCTTTTCAGATATTGATCGGGTTTTCAAATTAAGAATCCGTTGAAGTTAAAAAATATCCAGGTTTATTCAATGCAAGCATTGTGGGACACACTGCATACAGCATACTGCCAATACAATTTCAAATTGTGTCTCCCCTCCAATCCAAGTATTTCCTAACCTTTTATAACGTTCCTTCTTCTGCAAGAATACATTTAGCCAATCAATTTAAAACATAGCTAGTTCCTTATACGCTGGTTTAAAGTTATGGGAGTCTTCTTACTGAAACAAAGAGCTTCTTCAGTTTGCTCCTTTTGGTCACCACATGTGGTACTAATCATCTTGGAGCCGGAATGTCTCACTAAGGATGGGGCCCTAATTAAAATTCCTTTCTGCTGAGATCTATGCATCCCGCTCTTATGGACTGACTAAAACATATTTAAGTATATATATATTTATATATATATATATATATATATAAAAATGTATCTATAATTTATATATATATATATATATATATATATATATAAATATATATATTATATATATATATATAATATATATATATATATATATATATATATTATATATATATATATATATATTATCGTATAAAAGATACGAATATTACACTCACAATTTTCCCCCTTTGAGCAGATATGTGTGATCAGATCCAATGTCTTAAGGTTTTTTTCTGAATACATTCTCATGCAGCTACCCTGCACTGCCAGACTTCCTAGTTACATGCTTCTTTTTTCCCTACCTATGCCATGCTGGGTTCCTCAG
This sequence comes from Phyllomedusa bahiana, assembly GCA_025379985.1. Classification (NCBI taxonomy): domain Eukaryota; kingdom Metazoa; phylum Chordata; class Amphibia; order Anura; family Hylidae; genus Phyllomedusa; species Phyllomedusa bahiana. The sequence goes on along the minus strand of JAODAL010037975.1, from coordinate 1,236 downwards.
AAAAAAAGGATCTCCTACACATATTAAGCTCATCTAACATATTGAGGCTGCTTATGCCCTAAAGAGAAGATATTATATTCTCACAAGTCACGACAAGATATAACTATTTTCTTCTTTTAGTTTCCTAACATCCACCTACGATGAGCACTGAACATTTAATACACACACATTATTATGAGCAGTACACCTTGTATAACCATCTGTAATATCCATATCAGCTATCCACTTAGGCCTTTCCTATTGACACTTTCAACTCAGGAGCTCATATTTTCTTAACGTTACTAATGGGACTAGTTCTATACCCTCCTATATTGACACATTCACTCTCTGACCCTCATCTGTATGTGTTGTGAGGTTAACATAAAAAAACATTGAATGTGTCCATCTTCCTATGGGTAAGGGTACTCCAGTGATGTCCCATCCTTAGTCCAGATTTTAAATTAGAATTTGTACTTTCTAGGGGGTAACAAGACAAAATAGACAGTTCCTCCCAGGTTGATGGAATTGCTAGATGAGGCAAAGTCCTAGCACTTGCTGGGATGTGTACATATTCAACAATAATATAATAGTTTATGATGTTGCAGGAACTTATCCAGCATCTTTCATCTTTCTAATCATGGGAAGGAGTGATCCTCTTGTAGTGGCTGGTGTGGACCCAGTAGTTCTTTCTCTCTAGTTTCATCGAAGTCTCAGTTGTCAGCAGAACTTGAAAGGGACCATCGTAATGATAGGTTCAAGGCTCCTTCTCATGTGTCTTTTAAGGACCACCCAATCACCCAGCTCAAGGTTGTGGCTATTCAGGTTACTGCTCAGATCTGGAATGGAATCAAAAACTTGTTTATGTACTGCTTTAAGGTGTTTCTGCAGGGTCTGTAAATATCCTGTCATACTGCTATTCTGTATCAGTAAAACCTGTGGGAAATATGGCAAACACTCTGGCCACGGCTTCCCTGTTTCTTTCATCTAACTGTTCTATTATTCCATTTCTATGAAGATGGTAGAGAACATGAAAGGCCTGTTCTATACCAAATGCACCTGTCTCTTCTTTCATGACTTCCCCTGTGAAGTGTGTTCCTCTATCACTCTCTCTTGCTTCTGGTAGCCCACATTGACACCTTAATCAACTTTTGGGCACTTTTCTGCTGCTTTCTTTAAACATGTTTATTGATATTGACATGTACAGATATGAAAATCAATATAATCAAAAGAGTAGATGCACAACGGTTACACAAGGAT